>CM073779.1:36851683-36974653 GCA_037158775.1 Hetaerina titia
GACCAGAATGGTTGTAGCCGAAATTCCCTAGGAGTTAGTTCATTACAATAAGTATTAACGTACAGGTTAGGGACTGCGCGAGGATATGTAAATATATATTTAAAAAATATATATATATACAATATATATATATATATATACACATATATCGATGATGCGGAAGTACTCACGAGAGCAATATAACTTTTGGACGGCACAATAGAACACAGAATAAAACCTGGTCTGACCTGAAGAAGGCCTCGGAGTAGGCCGAAAGCTTAAATCATCTACAGTGTGAGTGTCCTTTTACGTGTTATCTGTTTTATTCTATATACATATATGTATACAATATATATATATATATATATATATATATATATATATATATATATATATATATATATATATATATATATATATTCTATATATATAATATAATAAACATATATATCTATATATATTTTTCTTACAGTTCCCCCCACTTTTCCTCACCTATTTGATAACCCCCAAGCCCCTCATCCTTTACCCTTCCCTCATGGTGCTACACCCCCTGCCACACACCTTTTTTGGTAGCTCGCCGGGTATTTATGTAGATGTAGATGTTCCTCAAATTTATTTTTCCACCCCAAGTATTTAATATGATAGGACCAATGATGCTTTTCACGTGGCCTTCTTCGTTCACCGCGTTTCTAATTTCCTATCAAAGTATGTTGCAATGCATTGCGAGTATAAAAATTATGCTGGTCAGATATAATTTATTGACGATATTTAGTTTCAAAAAACGTACTTCACATTTCTAAATGATTGCCGTTCACTTCTAAGAACTTTTCGTGACGCTGCACCAGCTTCTTTAATCCTTCAGGAAAGACTTTCGCCGCATGGGAATTGAACCGGTTGACAAAATGATTTCTTCGTCGTCTTCATACCGTTCTTCACCAAACCACAGTTTCAAGTGCCAAAAGATGACACAGTCGCTAGGTGCAATGTCGGGACCTGCGAAAACGATCCAAAAACCTTCGTCCACTCAACTTTCTTTGTTCTTTTCTGTTGGTCGGAAAGTATTTTTGGTACCCACCTTGCGCACAATTTGTGATACCCAAGATTTCCAGGACAGTCATCTCAAGTTATTCTCCCAACAAGAGGACATTTATCAATCAGAACACAAATCGATAATCGTCGATCAGATAGTAGTTCATGGTCCTCCGATTCATCGCTCTAGACACTATACCTGCCACGTCGCTCTTCAAGATGCACATATGTGAGCCCTAGTAACGACACCCTTGTCCCGACTCCTAAGTCACCAAAAAATTTTAATGGTCAGTATTCATTTTCTTGTCGGTGAATTCAGGTAACAATGGCTGCAAAAATCCTTGCTCTTGCCAGTTTTGAAGTACGTGCTGTACTTAGATTTTTGCGTGAAAAATGCTCATCAGCTGCCCAATTTCATCATAAGTTGTGGCCAGTTTATAGACCGAGAGCAATGGGTCTAGGAAGAGTTTAGACATTGTTCTAAGGGTCATTGTCTCTCCCTTCCTTTACTCTACTTACACTACAAGTATGATGGACAATGAACAAAGAAAGACAATGGTGTCGGGACTTGTCCACACAAATGTGGAAAATGAAGAACGGAGGGAGACCCAGTATTTTACGATTGTTGTACGATTTTATATGCATTAATCTTGAAATCGTCAAAGCTTAGCATTATGTCAGCCAGTAACAGAATTATTAAATCCATTATATTACTTCCAGAATAAGGATTCGATCCATTCTTATATCATCCTTATCGTATAAAGTGGGAGTAACATGAAAAATATCCACCCAAACATGATGCATGTCTTCCCTTTATATCTCTGGGTCCATTAACATAGCCATAACACAATTTGTTATTCCATTTAGGATTGCTGCAATAGATAAATATTCTATATGTTCCACATTTTTCTAATTTTCTAAATGGTTTTCCACACTAACATTGCCTCGAATACATTTTCATTGATCCTTCTTTACCTAATTTTCGCCATTTACTTTCAGCACCACTGACAGAGACTCTGGATTTCTTCTGGTGATGATTCCAAGTTATCACGATTTTTACTCTTATTACGCTTCACTCAATGCTACAGAAAATATATTAAATTGACCCTACATAAAAAATCTGCCCATTATGACTAAGCGTTAAGAGTTTACAGTGTGATATTTAGCGATAAATGTATCTACTAAGTCAAGCACCGTAGCAACATTATGTAGCACATTTTTCAGAGCGCTCTACTTGAAACTCAATAAAATTTGAGACTAAATTCATGAAATGAACTTGGTGATTCGGGTACCAGATTTCATATTTGCCTTTCCCTCTGTTGCTGGCACTCTACGCTATTGTGTGAATTTCGCACGTCTCGGTGGTTAGTGTGATTACAACTCTACCCTCGGCCATCAAATTAACCATTGAGTCGATTACTGAGGTGATGGTACGATATTATTATACAAAAACATATGCACCTTTGGTGGCAACTCACTCCGAATATTGAAGTGCTTTCGATTGATATGTCGGCTAAAGTTCCAGTTGGATTGTCCACACCTTGCCATATTCATCGATTGGGATTCATACGAGGAAGCTATTCCCGTGGGCGGGTCCGCAGGGATCCATTCAGCGTCATGGACGAGCAGAGAATAAAATGAGAGGGCGTGTATACATCAATATTGCATGCTTCCACTCGACCATAACGTACATGTACGAGTATACATTAGACTAAAAACACATTTGGCCTCAGAAATCTGATCCCCCTTCACACATCCTCAATTGAGTGTTACTTGTGTCTATCCGTCTTCAGATCCAAAACCAATTGAATTAATTCTCCTATACAACGCTCGGTATGACCCGCGAGAGTCCAAATCCGCATGAGTACAGCCGTGAAACATCAGAGAGATATGACTCGATGAGGTCATTCCATTCAGTTAGATGTTATCTTCGCTTCAAGTCATTAAAAAGGGGACCATATTTCCTATAAATGCATTGGCGCTACGCCCTGAGAACCTCCTTCCTATGAATTCCTATGAAGTCGAGAAATTCGTGACCTTTTCTACTTAACGGTGAAACAGTAGGAAATACTGATAGCTACGAGTATTGCGTGGAACAAACGACGTCGAGATCGTTTTCTCCACTAGGTCCAAGTTGTCTTAAGAGAGAGTTTTAGGAAAAGATGCATAAATGGAAAACCTTAGTATGTAGTCTATGGAGTCCAGGGAAAAATTAGGACGGTATTTAACGCGTTATAATGAAACGGTATCCCATTACATGTTATTCTGAAGGCCCGTAATAAGGTAATTGAACAATTGATAAGCATTTCAAATCTGGCGATGCATAAACCCAGCCGAGCTGGAAGGGGATGGGGATGCATATGGATTTATGACGGTGATGCATGCCATATTAAATAAACTAGCTTGAACTAACTCCAGCACAAATATGAAAAATAATTTACATTCCGTAAAATAGAGATAAAATTTTATGACTGTCTCAATTTTTTATTTATATCCAAAAGATGGGAAGGTGAGAAAGTATGCTGTAGAAGAAAGCGAGGAATGTTGCTATCGGAAAATTTATTAAGTTATCAACATTTTTTTAAATAACAGCCGGTATAAATATGACCTTACCGTTAATTAAAATGAAGAATTTCAGAAAATATTTGATTGGATTTCAAAAGTAATTCCATGAACTAATTTTGTGCTAGTCCTCCCCTCTAAAGAATAGAATAACAAAACCTGTATCAGAAGAATTCCATTTTCGCCAATTCGCACTTCATGCTGAAACGATTTTTATTTACTGTAAATTCCTTTCCCTCACATGCGTAAATGTCTAACATTAAACGCAGAAAGGAGAAAATACAAACATTGATATTTTTAAAACATCACACCATTTTTATTATTCATACTTTTTAATATTTCGTGCTTTGCAGAGAATGGCAAATATGTGGGATGATTGAGATTGGTATTGTAGAGGTAAGCGACGACGCTAAAAAATATACAATTTATGCTCGTACGAGTATATATTCCCTATTAAGCATTGAGTACTGGAGCAAAAGTCAGCCCCGTACACTAATGTCCTTAATTTTTGTACTATGTCGTTTTTGTTTGCATAGCCATACATTTACGAGGAAAAAAACGAGGTGCTCTTCTAAACTTTCCTCCACTAGAGGTATTTTTACCTTTGGTGTTATCCAGCCCAGGATTTAAAATTGAGTCGAAATTTTCACGTATCACTCGCGTAATAAACTGCTGCATCAGTGAATTTTATTTTCATTCCAATGCCGAAAACAAGCAAGGGTAGCGAGTCGAAATCACATTGATCGTGGGCGTCGACGCAGGACGAGTGGATTGGCGCAAAAGAGACGTGCACCCTATGTGAGGTTTAACAACTCCCCTGACCCGATCCCTCCCCTCGGCTGAACTGTTGAGTTGTTATATTTCTAGCCAATGTCCTAACTCGCCCACCCTTGGGATAACGCCGCGGATCCAGTCACGCCGATCGTCAGGCGGCGGGCCGAAATATTTCACAACCCTCTCACTCGTCTTCCGTTCGAGCGCGCGGGCCGGGGATATGTTCCGCGCTCTCACTCTCCCCTCTCTCTCCCCACCCTCCAACCTCGTCCCACATTGTCTCCCCCCCCTCCACAGGCCCCCACCCCTAAATGGCTTGAGCGACCTCGTCAGGGGTCGCACGTGCCTCCCGCCCCTCAGCAGCTACAACAGCATCGACTGCCCCGTATAATGACGTCACCTCCGGTGGAGGGGGACCGAACGGGGGATGGTGCGGGAGGGGACGGGGATAACGGAGGACCATTTCGAATTGCCTACACTAGGCCGGAGGAGGGGTAAGCGGGGGACGTGAGAAGGGAAGGAGAAAGAGGAGACCGACACTCGCGATAGTGTAAACGAGAGCAGCCGTTGTCCCCGCCAGCCACAAAACAGGCTCCGCCGGAAGGAATCGAAGGGGGCGGAGAGGATGAGCGTCGGGGTTGGGGCTATAGGAGGAGGGAATTAGAAGGGGATTCAGAGAGCAGCGAGAATCAAATCCTCATTTAGGGCGCAAGCCAATGGAGAACGGGCCAACAAATAAAAAAAACATGAGGTATTGACGAATTTCATCCGCCTGATAGAAGAACAAAAGATGAGTAACTCGACGAAATGATCGCAAAAATGGTATTGGGTGAAAGATAATTTGTTCGGAAACGGTAAAAATGGCAAATAAGCTCATCTTAGGTGCAAAGAAATTTGGCTCATGAAGATGCTTAATCCCTATTGATCGGTCAAAACTGTATTTTCCTACAAAGAACGGTGGTTACTTAATCTATTTTTAATTTTGGACATCGTTATTTTCTCAAGTAAACTGTAGACTATCGTAAAAGGTGTCGCTAGCCAGATATGTCGTTGTTAATCTTGCGTTGAATTTAAGTAAATCATGCGCGTTGTAGTTAACCCCGAGTTCTGAAAGAAAATTCAGGGTGCATTGACATTGTTTTGGTGATAATCTAGTTAAGTGCAACGTACTCCTCTAGGTGTCTAACTTTACGGCATCAAATAAATTAAATTATGAAAAAAATGAAATGATAATGTATAACTTTCTACTTTAAAAACTGTTAGTGACGTTGTCTCTTTTTTTAGTTTGTGGCCCAAGAATGACTGGAAATCCACGTGTAAAAAACATTTAACATGCCGCAAGGTGCAACCTGGGGACGTATACCCTGAGAAGTGATCTACATTACAGTCAAAAAAGACCGGACTGATTTTATTTTGCGCAAACCGCTCAACGGTTCAAAACGAGACAGTGCGCCATCTAGCGACATATCTAATGACTAAAACGAAAGTTGTTGTGTTGGTTTACATGGTTGGTGGAGTCGTTACGCAACAGCGGTACGTGTCTTAACCCGTTCGTCGCCGCGTATAGCAATGAAGCAGCTAGAGGAACAGCATGCCTTCATGAAATTTTGTTTCAAACTTGGCAAGAGCGCTGCGAAGATATTTGGAATGTTTTAGCAAGCCTTTGTTAGTGAAGCTTTGAGTCGAAGCCAGTGTTTTGAGTGAAACAGTCGTTTTAAATCGGGCAGGACCTCGACAAATGAAAATTCGCGAACCACTTCGATAGACCCCAACCATGTCAAATTGGTGAACAATTTGGTGCGGCCAAAGTGCCGATTAACTGTTAGGGAAATGGCTGAGGAAGTGAACATTAGTTTTGGATTCTGTCAGACAATTTTGATGGATATTTTGGGCATGACGCGCGTCGCATTAAAATTCGTCCCATGGGTGCTGACTGATGAGCATGAGTTTTTCGCCAGAACCGGAACTTCCATGATACCGTAGCCACCCTATGCAGCCACCCTCCAGACGTGGCTCCATCAGCCTTTTTTTACAATGTTAAAATCAGCCTTGAATGGGCGCCGATTCGACTATATTTCGGACATTAAAACTAAATTTTACGGCGGGCCTGAAGAGAATTCCTAAGGTGGCTTACCAGGCAGGGTTCGAGAGCTGGAAGGAATGTTGGAAAACATGTGCCAGCCAAGGCATGGACTTTGAGGGCGAAAAGTTCGATTAAGCTGTATCCATCGAAATAACAAGTTACAAAATCAGTCCTATGTTTTTAGGATCACACATTGTACGTCACCATGAACAGATACAAGCGGTTGATAAATTCACGATAATTCCGTGGAACTAACAAGGAATTTCGGATGCCGACAAGCAATTACATTGGAGGAAAACATTTTAACAGATAAGACCGTCTCGGCCACGCGGCAATTAATCCCACAACGCAAACGATCTCTCCAATGCTTTCTCCTTATTATCTGAATGGTGTCACGTCAACGCGGGAAGAAAGTGGAAGAGGGGGGAGGGAACGCAGTGTGGAGGTGGCGAAGAAAACAATAAACAGGATGGTGATGAAGAAAGGAGCCTTGAGCGACATTTGAGGAGGAAGAGGAGTTTCGTGCGAGGATGGTGTGGTGTGTACGGCGAGGCGCGGCGTGGTATACGCGACTGCGATCGAGGAGAGGCCTTGTGGGGTAGGGTTCCGGCGACAGTGGCGGGAGGGAGGGTGGGGGGGGGGAGACGGTGGTCGTGGTGGGAGTCCGCGTGGGTGGGAGGGAACGTATGGGTGGCACAAAGGGGGGACGTATATGGGGTGAGCGGGTTGGAAAGGCTGCCGGCTGGGGGGGGGGGAAGAGCGTGTGGCTAACCTTCCCCACCCCCATCTCCCATTCAGTCGCGTCGTCTAGCAGGCCCGCACACACAAACACACCCGCACACCCATTTAACGCTACCCACCCCGACGACCGAAGGCGGGTGGATGGATTGATGGCTCGGGCGGCAATTTCCAGGGAAACCCCAAGATTTTAGCCGGAAAGTTATGTTTACGCGGGAGCGTGTCAGGGGTCGTGGGGATATTGGGATTCAGTGGAGAGTAGATGAGAGAGGGAGGTGCAAAGTCGGGGGGCGGACCGTGAGGAAGGAGGGAAGCAGTTTTTGAGACGCATGGGCAAAGTGGGAGGGGGGACGAGGAAGGAGGGAGAACACGTGGAAAATTAACACTATTGAGTTCATCATCGCAGGCAGCAATCGAGCCGAGATCTTGAAGTGGTCGTCTGAGTTTGGACTTGGTTGCCCGACATTTTCGCCTAAATTGGTAGCGATGTTCAATCGTAGCGATCAATTTTTCGAGCGATGTAGCTCTTAGGCATGCTGTCACATTTGCCAACAACAACAGAGACCGAGGCGTCACCTAATGTTTGTGGAGGAGTCCTCGTGTCCTACGGAGTGGAGACTAGTGAGGCTCGGATGGGAAAGAGAGCGTGGTGCGTGGGAGAAATTACGATGGATGGGGCACTCTTTGACTGTGATTGAAAGTTTCGGCGGCTTTCGAGCGAATAATAGGGTCCATGGATAGAAATGGAACGATTTTGATTTTAATAGCTACCCTCGCCACACGTCCTTCTTTCTCTTTTCCTTTCCACAAAAATCCTCCCAACACACCCTTTGGAACGAGTTTGTTTGGGGGAGGGGAGTGAATCGTAGAGATGACAGTGAGGTTATGATTAATGAGGGGGCCTGAAGGAAGAGGCGATCCCGGTGGTAATACATTTGGTTCGACTGAGTGAGGACAAGAGTGAATGAGAGTGAGAATGAGAGAAGCCGGAGACGACGAAGAATTCGACCGCCGAAGAAACGTTAACTCGTCCCCTTAGACGAGAACGGGGATAAAGGACCATTGGGAGGGAGAATGGGCGAGAGAGAGGGGAGAGGTGATAATTAAATAGCAAGTGTGTGGGCTCTTCTTCATTCACATGGAAACAGGCCTTTCGGAAGCACACACCACCCGCTTCCTCCGCCCCATTCCTCTCCGTCGCACCACACTGTCTCTCCATCAACCCCTCACACTTTAACCACCCGCTTTCCCAACCTCCCTTCCCGCTCCCTTAAGCCGAGCCAATGCACTGTTCTCCTCTTCAGCGGTGGGAGGCGTCGGCGACGGCAGCCAAAGGAGCCTCCGGGGAAGGGCTGCTTTGACAATCGGTCGGTCGGGTGCGCGCGGCAGGGGAGGTTTGCGGGTGGACGGAAGGCGACAGGGCGAGGAGACGATGTGTGTCCAAGGCGGTTGAGAGGACAGGAGGGGTCCGTCGGCGAGTGTTGTTGGGGCGATGTCTGTGGGGAAGACGGTGGAGGACTAGCAAAGGAGGGGAATAAGAGGAAGGGCTTCGGGAGAGTTGGAATAAAGGTCTAGAAGAGAAGTAGGAGGATATGGCGTGAGGGTCGGGGTTAAAATAGGGCTGGGGAAGTGGTTGGGGGAGGCGAAGGCCTCGGGAGGGGTAGGTGGGCGGTTGGTTTGCGGGGATCGGCGTCCTTGTGAGGGGTGAGAGCCCGTGGGGTCCTGGTGAGGGTCGAGTCGGGAGTCAAGACGGAAAAGTTACTCTATTAAAGGGCGAAATTGAGTCCTTTCGGGTCCCCTGATATTCAAACCTAAAGGGAATAGGATAAAAGCTTACCATGCTACAGTTGAATCTTTTTAGGGGGAGATTCATTTCACGCGCGGAGTCTCTAAATCCCAGCGCTTTCCTGAATGCTAAATTTAAATCATAATATTTACTATCCTGACTCCTACAAGCCCATATGAAAGTTGAAACGATAATTATTCAATAAATATTTTAAAACTTCATAAAGTGCGGAGATCATTTTATGCAATACCGGATTTCATTGTTTTACTTCTGATCGCGCTCTTTTTTCAAAACTGTGTGGTGAAAAAGTTTTCGTCGACTCAAGAAAATGTGGCATCAAATATTTTAAGCACTGGTAGATTCAATGATTCACCTTTTTAACTGAGATGCGAAATCGACTCGTACAGCTGCATCCTTTCCCAGACTTGTTTACACTACCGAATACTCTCTTATCCATTTAATCCCATACATCTTATCTGAATTTTCATTATTCTTTTATTTACTGTCACTGTCAAGGCATGGTTATGTCAGCCATATTTTTTTAAATATTTTATAATTGTTTCACTCAAGTAAGGTTTCATCCCCATTATTACACTTTATATTTTATTTCTTCATTACCCACCGAAATTCTCGAATTTTAACACATTTCCATCCTGGCTGTTGATCCAGAATATTATAACGTTAAACACTGTGTAACACTAACTCCCTATCGAAGGTGTTATGTTCTTATCATTTCATCCCAAGATACCAAGTTTCGGTTCCCTCTCAAATGTCAAGGTAATGGATTTTGAAGAGAAACGGACTTTTTGAAAGAAAAGTCGGCTCGGTCTGACTGTCCCCAGCCAGGGAGGAGTTGAATTACTCTGCGTTCAACAAATTATCAAATGTTTGAATTTTGTTAAGACGCGTTCGGGCCAAAGTAGTGGTATTTGAGGAATCATGGAAACCGCGATGGAAGAATTGCTTTAAACGAAGGGGACTAAGAATGAAAAGCACGTGCGTGCCGAAACGTGACATCGCTTTACACACAACCCCTGGAAATGTAATGATCTAAATGATCGAAATAGCCACAAATAGTTGAGAACACGGCCGAGCGATATCAGCCCTGGCAATGGTGCAGAAAAATAATGAAATTTAAAAAAAATTAAAAGTACGTCTACGAAATTGCCACATTGGGTGAACATTTTCTGATAAAATGCTTGGTTGTATTAAACATAAAATGAGCGACCACGAGGGAGGAAAACTAACACGTGGCGGGTGAAGATGCATTATGAAGGCGGGTTAAGGTATAATGAAAGAGATAAGAATAGAGGATTAGAGATCACTGGTGTAAAGAAATACTATATGACATTTTTTTTAGCAGAATTGAAAGCATCGTGTTACATCTACGTAGACAGGAAGTCTGATGGCCCTGATTATCATCAGGAGGTGTGGAAGATTAATGGACTGTTCCTGGAGGGCGTAATGAAGAATCACAGGATTGGGCCAAGTTTGCAGAGATAGAAGAAATAAGTATAATTCTAGTTGCGTGGCAAAATTGAGAACGCCGGGTCCTTTAATGTACTACAATTTGGTTGAGAGTTTACAAGGAAGGTCACGTGAATTTGGTTCCAAACGGATAATAGAAACAACGGAAAAGAGAGGCATAGAATAAGAATACGTGACCATGGTAGGAGGTTTAATACATACCTGAGATATATTTTGAAGAGTAGTGAAGCAATAAAGACCAAAAGGGAGGATTATTTTCATTTTTTGTGCATAGTTTGGAGCCTTGGATACCCCAATAACATTTTTTCCGTAAAGAGCAAGGGGAAATGTAAGCGTTTTAAATGGCAGTTGGTGGAGATGTGTTTTGGTAAAGGCGTTTGGCTAAGGGGTGGGTGAATTTTGTTAGTATCTAGAGGCACGGAGAGGAAAAGTAGGGGACTCAGAGAGGAACGAAAGAGAAATAGGGATGTGAGGGTGTTAGGGATACAAAAATGGGAATAGGATGAGAGTTTGGGCGAAAGGGAGGTAAGTGGAAAGGGAAAGAGGGGGAGATAGGCGTAAGAGGGGACGGCGGCTTGGGGCGGTGGAGGCGTAGAGGCACAGAATCGATAGTGTCACCTCCCCACCACGCTTCTTCCTCAAACCTCTCACTTCCCTCCCCAAGGCTAAACACTCCCATCACCCCCAACACACAAAACCTCCCGTATACCTCCAAACCCCATCCGATTTCTTCCCCTGCCTCTAAAACTCAAAAACATATACAAACCTTTTCCCTTCAACCGGCCAATATAATAAGAGGATCCCCGCAGAATCGGGCCGTACCTGATCTCGTACTTCCAATCCTTCCCTCGCACGCAAAAAGTGACCGGAGGTGTGTGGAGCCATCCTCGGCCTCCGGTGGCTCACACGTACCTCTTTTTCTCCTCCTGCCCCCACACGCTCCCTCCCTATCCACTTCCCCACCAGCCCCCATGCCCGTTCTCCCCGCCCCGAAGGCACTCAATCGAACGTGACGACGCCCGCTCCTCCCCTGCCTCCTACTCACCCTCACCCACCTCCCACATTCCCTTCTCCGGTCCCCCTCCACCAACCTTTATGTGAGCGACTCCGCTGTAGGTTGTGCTTCGAAGTGCCACCTTCACTGCGTTACCCCTCCCCTCAACTCCTCGTTCCCTCACCACTAACCCCACCCCGCCCCACTCTCGCAGCCGATTTTTCACCACATCCTCGACCTCTCCGGCCGCTGCATCATCACATACCCGTTGACGTATCCCCGCTCAATCGCATCTCCTCGTATAACTCACACAAGTGTGTATGCCCCCATAGCCTCGAATATTTCGTCGGCTCCGTCTTACTTACTGGAAAAAAATGATGGGGTCGGGCCGACGTTACAAAGAATTTTAATTTTTTTTGTTTTCACCTAACATTATACCCCAAGATCTTAGTGCTCGAAAATTTTAGTTTTCCGGATTTCTTCATGAAAATAGAATAATACTGCCTTTGGCGGCGATCTCCGAAGTGGGATCACGTTTGTTGTGGAGGACCGCACTGCGTAAATTCGCATTTTTGTTAATCCGTTTGGTTTTCCTGCGATGATGGGGTTCCTTCCCCATGGGGGGATGGGATTGCCATTTCCTTCCATGTGGGGGATGGGATTTCCATTTCCTTCCATGTGGGGGATGGGATTTCCTTCTTTTCTCCATCTGTTGAATCCACCGTTCTCGGTTATCAAAATATGTCTCTACTGCACCCTCGAAGTTGATTACTTGGTTCCACCACGACAATGGGTATTAAGAGCCCTGTCCCTTGTCATTAAAACATTAATGCTACCAAAACTCAAACATGGCGTGCCAATATTGCAATGATCAATACCTGCTTCCCCAAAATAATTGTTTTATTTCATCAGTGCAAAAGGTGTGCGAATTTTACGACGGTGACTTCACTTAGCAGTGTGAAGAACAATAGGCATCACTTTATTCTCCTAATTTCCTCTCGCGTCAAATGAAAACGCATTGAGATGGAAAAATGAAACCATCAATTTCAACTTCCAGTTTTTTTCCTTCAAATAAACTTATCCATGGCTTTTTAAAAAGATATATTAGAAATTCAGTTGTACCTCAGCACGCATGAGGCGTTAGGGTATAAATAAAACTAGATACTTTTTATTTTTAGAGACGACTCCGAAACCGAAAAAAAGACGCTGGCATTTTTGGTAACAAATGGTGGTTTTTCATATTTTATACGAATGCTCTGATACGCGGTTTCATAGAACAGTTCTGAGTTTATAATGGAGGGTCTCGGAGCGTGTTCGCTAATCTGATATGGCCATACAAAGTTTTATTTCGTTTTAGCAGTGGTTACAAAATAAGGATACTCGCCATTCTCACTCTGTTATATGCAACGCGGTGAAGCAATCGTTTAAATAAGCCGCCCTTAGTCGCATCTTGATGTACAGCTCTCTACGACAACCTTTCCTCCGGTATGAAAATGCCCTCGTCGGTTCAATGGATGAACACAAGAATGCGATACACGTAATGTGCTTCGTGTGCCGACCTTACGTGTAACTCCTACATCTTCTACCCATTCAACATACCTGGAACATCTTAATGTTGTTTTACTTAGTTTCTTTTAAATGCGTTGTATTGTTCAGATATTTGGTCGTTGAGGAGAGAAGATGAACATAGATAGGAGACTTTAAATGGTCGGTACGGAGAAGAATTTTTCCGAAATGAATCCGATAAATCTGTGGAAAAAATAAATATGGATATATTGAGGAGCATTAGTGCATTAAGAAGAAGAGAAGCGGTTGAGTGGGACAAGATTGTTGGATAAATGAGGGAGAGGAAGAACAAGAATAGGAATTTCGAACACCATAAAGAGAAGTAAAGAGTTTGGCAGATATGTAGGAGTTATTTAGCAGTGGTTAAATATGGACTCCCTCTATAAACCGTGCGAGGAAATTTTACGTTTTTGAGAAGACTGGCGTTTTTTAGCAGCTCATAGGTGTCAACCAGAACAAACTTTGGCTGGAAGATCAATAATGGTAATAATTCGTTCCCTTCTGTATAACAAACTCTCACGCACGTGGAAGGAGGAATGATGACGCAGACGAATGTGGCTGCCTTCCGAAGGGTGTAAAACTCAATAAATGATGATTACCTCCATTTTTTCTCTAAACTTGACTCTCTTATAATTTTTAAGTCATTAAGTAGAACACATATCTCGTCGTTGGGAGATCGTCACACTCAGGATTTGCTTTGAGTGGAATAAGGATGGAAAGGATTTGGAACGGTGATTAAGTATCAGGATATTCCGAGATTATACCGAGCGTGACGCTAAACCACGCTGACACCTTGGACTTGATTCGAGCTTTCCAACTGGTAACATTGCACCATTAAGTGAATTCATAAATTCCACTTCTGAGAAACCTGTTGGAGACTAGTTGGATATTCGAAAAACCATCTACAAGTAAACTATTTACATTTATCTGTAGATCAACGCCATCTTGGTGAATTATTTGTGTCAAAAGACTATCCTGTACGATGCTTCAAAAATTACAATAAGCAGTGGCGTAGGAGGCGTAATGTAGAGACGGAGATACTTGTAGAAGTAACGCATACCACGATTTCAATCCTCTTTAAATAACGATGCATAAATTCCTGGTGATATTCTAGATAAAACTACAATACTCTATTTAATCTGTTGGTCGTCGCCGTTCTACATTTCATTGATAATATGAATATAGATTCAATTTAGTTAATATATATTATATATATCTTATATCTTTTGGACTACTGACCGGAGGGCCCGAGTTCAATTCCCAGAAAACCTTCTCTGGGTACCATCAGCTGAACCCAAGCTGAGTGTTTTTTTGGGTACCAGATCATCCTAGGAAACCATGACTGGCACAGGGAAAGAGAATGGCTCCCCTACCCTGATGTGTGAATTGCATGTGCCGTTCGGGTTGGTACTGGGTGAACTCTATCATAACCTACCAAACCGACCTTCGGGTTGACTAATGTGTTTGTATATATATATATATATTTATGAATTATCCTCCTTTATATATATAAAACACATATGAATTAAAATGATCAGTCTGTTACGAGAGTGTTTAATGTCAATTTCCGTTTTTCCATTACCGAAAAACTACAGCAAAACATATAAATTTAAATATAATTTGTGGTAAAAACATCACTGTTTGACATGTCCTTTACAGCCGCCTTGTCTTATACGGCGAACGTTTCGGAGATAGAGTACTTGTTTACAGATTTGTATTTCGAATTGGACGATTTATTTACATATTAGTCCTAATAGAATAGTCCTAAATTTACTTTGAAGTCAGAGTTAAGCCTGTATGAATATTAAGCCAAAGCTGGTTTAGGGCTGTGGAGTTTTTAATTTCGAAAGACGAGAAATGAATACTCGCTGAGTTTTTTTCTGCATGCGCACTTAAATTTTGTTTAATAATCGTCACAAAACTTTCTCCTCTTATGTTCTTCAAACATTTCACCTGTCACAAAAAGTGTTGCGCACTGAATTTCCTGGGGTTAGGATTTCTGAATTATTTTGTTATGTAATATATGAAAACCCGTAATTAGTTGACATATTCTGAAACTTCAGATATTTACTAATAAATCAATCAATATTTAAAATTTTAAAATTGCGATCAAGAGTTTGATATGATATATGTAAGGAATATTAAAAACTGTAAACATTTATCAGGACTGAAAAATAAGTTACCCTCGGAACAGGTGCCAGGTGAATGCACTCGGATTCGACCAGAAGATAGAACACCTCGTGAAGAAGAAAACGCAATTTTAAAGACAAGCACATGCACCACTAGAAAAGAATGCAGCATGTGTCTAACGGTATGCTTTGCATTTACAACAGAAATAAATTTGTATGTTTAATAAAGACTGGTCACTTTTCACTCCTCAATTTTGGTCACTCCGCCTCTTTGTCATCCGAACAGGTACTCTTCTATAGAGGGAAGACCTTTAAGGCTTTGTGGATTAAGATAAGGTTATGCTTAATTAAAATGTTTAATACTTTTTATAACAAAATCCTTATGCGTTCAAGCTTTGTCCTTTGCTTGCCCGTTTCAACAATCGACTCTTGTTCTCAAACAAACGGTAAGGAGTCAGCATTTCATCCAAAATCTAATGCAGTTATACGCTACCTGTCAATACAAAATTCATGTAGTGTGAGGAACCAATACGGATCATTAAACTCGAGCCTACTAGGTGACAACTGGCCCCGTAGCGAGGAGAAATCAGCCCCAACACTCCATCGTATGAAGCTATATTTTATCAGCATGGCGGTAGAAAGAGGCTCCGTTTCTCTCCGGGGTCACCCCCGACGTATGCCACCCTGAGTCCCCCCTGCCTCACCTATCCCCATGGTATCGCCCGAGGAGCCGCTACCCCATCTCCTCATACCTTCCCGCACTCCCGCTCCTTTTCCGATGGACCCTCCGGAGTCGCTCACCCCAGAACTTCCCTCCCTTGCCCGCCCCAGCCCTTGCCCCGCTCATTTCATCAAGGTTAAAGTAAAAAATAAATAAACAACAGGCGACGGAGGGCGCACCAAACTTTGATCCATGCGCGATGGGTCTGAAATACACGGCGTCCAACTGAAGCTCTCGCAAACCCACTCCACTTCCACCCCCCTGACGTCGTTGTCTCTTGCCGTCGCTCGGGCCGCTCGCTCCCACCCATTGGTCCCTCTCCCACCCCTGAACCGTGTGTGCTCACTATCCACACCACTCACCCTCCCTCTCCCCTCTCTCCAACCCCCCCCCACAAGAAGCGGCGAAAACTCCCGCTTCGACCAGATCGCTCGCTGCGTCGCCAAGCACTCTTGGTACTGTGAGGCTAAACTGCGTGTCGCGCTCCGACGCCGTTTTTGTGGGGCGTGCACTAACCGCGCCGACCCCATTCGCGCTCTTAGAAAATTCATCCACATGCAAGCCGAGGGTTTTCAATCACTCTTGGCATTTCGACGCCTTCGAAAGGTGTGACGTGAGCCCGCATATGCTCAGAGAGGTGAAGTTCATGACTGCATTAGTACTGTGTAGCGGTTTTGAGAGCTGTCGAAATAACGATTGGAGTCGCTGATTATCCCTCTATTTGCTCAGAAGAAAAGGCACAATTCTGCCATTTTTATTGAACTCATGGGATACTTAGCAATTCGACTGAGGTGTCTACCTTGGCGTGGTCATATTTGAAAAAAATTGACACTAGCTACCAAGTTAGGACAAAACTCCTGATTTACCTCTCTTAGTGGGGTAGTGTGACTTTGGCCATATCTAGATTTATTAATGAGGTTCATGCATGCAGGAGGCAGACCGCTTGCTCATGGTCTTCTTGTCATACCAAATCAGGTATTACTTCGACACGGAAGTTATCTCTTTAAATCATGCCTTTTAGAAAATCACTCTGAGCGGATATCGCAATATTAGTTATAGTAAATCGACGCATTCCCTCTCTCCCTAATTTGTTTGTATAATAAATAATTTAAATAATAAAATTAGTGCAACTGTGAGCAATGATTTCTTCGTTCCACAAGAGTAGAATTGGTGTAACCAGAAGTAACTTTTTATTCTTACGTATTTTTTTACCTCAGTATCCTATTGCAGGTCTTGACGTTGTGCATTAAAAGGACAAAGTTTAAGATAATTTGATCTCCACCATCACTATGAGCTGCCATTTTTGCTTGTTAGATTTAAACATAAGAAACTTCATATTTTTTTAAAAGGCTGGATTAATTTCTTATTTTGACAAAAAATTCATGGTAAAGTTAATTATTAACAGTGCGTGTCCGATTTTCATAAGTTCATGGATGCTTACCTTGAACGCTCCTCTTTGAGACCACGAATTCTCAGAAGAAAAAAACAAGAATTTTATCATATTCTGAGTCTCCATTGCTCCCATTTCTTTTGGTGTGGTCTAACCTATTGAAAGAGCGCGGGATCTCAGGAATTTCATTGGTGCCAGGCATATGATCGCCGGTCGATTCCTTCCAAGATAGGGCCCCAGAGAGAATTCCAGGTAATTGTTCAAGAGCCTCCGTCCTTCCCAACGCGCGTTGGCCGGGACTCGGATGCACTAACTCGCCCTAATATTTGCGCGCGCGATCGTTACCCTTTTCGTGCGTCGGAGAAAAATATCCTCGGGCGCTCAATAGCATCCATACACTCGCAAGTGAGATAAAAATACGATGAGTCCAGTAGAAGCCTGAAATTAATTGTTCGTTTAAAATACTTTCTGGATAGATTTTCAAGTGACAATCAAGTGCTTCCAACTTTTATAATTTTATAATTTTTTTATATCATATTTTAATTGAAAATGACTATTGTTACGAATTAAAGGTAGAAACTGTACGGAAAATATTTGAAAGTGAGGAAAAAAATGGAAGCGAATTATTCTCTCGGGTTTGTTCCTTGGCGTATGTATCTACGAAATAATTGACTAGAACATGCAGTATTAGCATTTTTAATTATGAACTGCACTCACTTCTTGCTTATGTTCACCACAGATGTATTAAAAGAAGAAAAAAAGACAGTACTATTCAATTATTAATAAAAATTGGCATTTTGGCAAAATTTTTACTACGACCGGTTTCGATGTAACTACATCATCTTCTGGTGCCAGACCAGAAGATGATGTAGTTACATCGAAACCGGTCGTGTTAAAAATTTTATTTTGTGGAAAATTGCCAATTTTTATTAGTCATGATATTCCAACATATCATGCCTGAAACGTCTCTTTTTATTAGTACTATTCAAATCTTTACTGATGAAATTTTTGATACCGTAACTTTACTACATAGCCTTTACCGAATGTTACGAAAAAAATGATCTTTTGACAGATTTCATGAACAATTAGTTCTAGTCAGAATACTTCACCCATATCATGAGAGGGAATGGCAAGAAAGTTCCATAATTGGACTCAAATTTTAATACTTACATTTGATTTTTCTATGAAGAAAATCAAGTTGTCTAATAATTTATTCCCGTACGTATTGTGGTTCAAGTTTTACTAAACTCTCCCAATAATAATCTAGTTTAGATGCCCAAATTCAAAATAATTCGGACTAAATGGCACATGTTCTGACGCTTCACTAAATTTCATTCCTCTTCCTCTCATATTGATTCAAACTTATTGAAAGGTCACCTTCAATTCTCTAAATCATTCATGATTGAGCTCCACCAGAACAGGTATTCAGCCTCCAGAATTTGGATGGCTGACTCTGAAGACGATGACAATGATTTCTATTGCTAGTAGAAAACCTGACCTGCCGGCACACCTTTGAAGATATCCCTTTCGTTCTTACCCCAGGAAAATGAAAAATATTTCATTTTTCAATACCCCGTTCTCATCTAGGAACCGCGGCTGAAATTTTCTGAAGCCATGTTCTGGTCTGTGGAAGTATGGAGTTTTGGTCACTTTTTTTCGAAGTCGCTATCATTATGCGGAGCTTAAGTTCGTTGCCTCAGTGTTTAGTTTGAAAAACTGCTGAAAGTCAAATTTCTGGGCTGATGGCCAGAACTTCATGCAGTATCTGGTCAAATCGCGTAGGTTTAATTCGGTTTGACTAAACTTGATGCCATCTCGTCGTAAATCATTGGGTGAAATCATGGGAAATGCAATAAATTCCTTTCTCAGTTATTAAAAGTTTTCCAACCCTCGTTTTGCACGATCAAGTCAAAGATAAAAAGTTTTACCATGCGCTCAATAGAGTAAGACTCGTAATTATTCTATGAGAAGAATGATCCTCGACGAGTAGTTTATGGGACAGTAACTCTTTGAGTATTCACACAAATCAGATTTCCCTCCAACATACGTTAGTGCGCTGTGACCATGCTTCTTGAGAATTCTTACATACCATAAAACAAATCGGAAAAGGGAATAGCAGAATTTGGTCTTTATTTTTGTGCTGAATTAACGCTTTAAGTTTACCAATAACCAATCCTTTGAAAACGATGTCAAGCATTTTACTCCCAATTGATTGGAATACTTCATTTCATTTCGGAGTGTCGAAATACTTCGACATGAGGCATGTGATATTTGAGTGGGGATCATGGTCTTGTCATTGCAGTTGAAAAAAGTCATAACCCTGAAGTAAAATTCAATGCCCCCATAGACTCGAGTCACACTTACCTCCGATGAAATAGTTGATCGCGTGGTAGAGTCCATTAGTGGTATTCTTCCGTCTCGCACAAAATGAAGCTCCCAGGATTCAAAATTGAATGTCTTGAACATAGAACTCCATCTCCGATAAATCTCTCCCTCGATTGGGTGATAACGTTGTTATTGAAACGTCGCGGTAAATGATATTTGGCCAGCAAGCTTCCTGATTCCTCAGAAGCGCTTTCTGCTCACCGATTTAGATCCAAAATGCGGCGTAGAAATATATTGAGGCGAGTTGGAGCGGCGACGATTGGAAGACGAATTGAGAGAGATCCCAAGCAGGCGTGTGGGTTGGAGCGCCTGGTAAGAGAAGTCGTCGGGAAGGGGAAATATTTCCTTCCGCCGTTCGCGACGGAGGGAAACAACATGGGGTCGCCGGAGAGAGAGGTGTCTCCCCCACCTCTTCCCCAAATGAGGCTAACACTTACAGGTCGCTCTTCTGTCTCCACACCAGAACCAATTCGCAAATACGAGACAAGGACGAGAAGGTTCCATCCGGTCCCAACGACTATAAATACGGCCGCAGTTCTGACAGCCACTCCAAATCTGCTACTCTGCCACCGTGGAGTCCTTCTCTCCTATCTCTCTCTCTCTTCTTCCCCATTTCTTTCATTCTCTTGCTTCCTTCATGAAACCATCTCATTCCCTGCTCCCAAGAGTGGCAGGGGTGGGAATAATGATAGAGAGCGCACATATCGCCTCTTCACTGGGGATTCTTGATGATAAGTCTCGAAAATAACTGTGACGAGTGGCCAAGAAAAATTCAAACGTAATGCATTTTCCTGCAAATGAAAAATGAAGCACGCCTTTTATAGAATGGGTGATAAATTCAGAAAGCACTGTAACATCCTAAAACGAAAAATATTCCTTCTTTCAATAAGAGTTAGAAATCACAGTTGGACTGCCCTTAAATTTGATATCCTATTGAACGTTAAAATTCCATTAATATCGATTTTACTATTTTTACACGTTTTGATCAGATAAAAACGTCATTTATAATTTTTTAATTGTTAAATGGTTTTAAAAAGTTATGGATGTCAAAAAATTTAGTTGGTTGGAAATAAACATAATGAATTGCCGTACTAATCACGATGAATGACAATCAATATTGACTGAAAATAAGAAAGTTTCAACAGTTTTCGCCATTTAAATTTTTTTGGAATTTTACGTACCTGATACAAAGTAAAAAATATACAAATTGTGCATGTGACCTTTTATCTAAAAAAAGGAATAATATTTAGTATTTCCTATACTCACTTTGACAGTTCTCGAGAAGTTCCTAGAACTACGGATTTCCTACCAATTGTGTTTTTAGTATCCAGTGATTCTGTCATTCCGCTATGCACCAACAAGTACGTAGTGTGAAATGACACAATTCCTTTCTTAGAAATAGACCTTGCCTTCACAAATAGCTTCTTATTTCAGCAACTTTCGGGAATAAAACTCATATTTTCAGATGGAGAGATGTTACCTCTTCTTTCTTCTTGGTTCGAAGAAGACGGCATGATTGTCGAAATGTAAAAATAATATATCACTTATCAATAGCAAATACACATATATGTATACATTTATTTATATATTTTTATTTATGCATCTAAAAATACGAACATAAAGTCACGCACTTATATAATATGAGAAGTATATGTATGTGGAAATGTGGTATTAGTTTTCATATACGATACGATATATAATATCGTATTCTGCATATCTATCAAATATGAAAAGTGAATGAAACCTTTTTAATATAATCGGACCTAATTTTAAGATAAGTAAGATGTTTCAACGCACTACGAATAAAATTGCTAATATAACACTAATTTAATCATTTGACTTGTGATTACAAAAGATTTTTTCTGACAATACAAACTCCATAATCTACTTATCTTTAAGATATGTTGTGAGAATTGCATGCCAAAATAATTATGGTAGTTGAACGGCCTTTGGTTCGGCGCTATTTAAAATAAAACGCCAATGCAAATGTTGACCCCCTGAAGTATTTAGAAGTTCCTTTCTTAAGGTTCTGGAAAAAGACAAGCTCAAGTATCGTTATTTCGCTCAATGAGGTTAACATCGAGGGTGCTTGTTTGACACGCAAAGAGGAAGAGCTTCCGTCCCATGTCAAGGAGCAATCTAGCCGAGTGGTCAAGGAATAGAAATCTGATGGATGCGAATAGCGTGTCAGGATAGGTGGTCTGGAAGTGGTCATAGATATTTCCTACTAAGCTTATTATTTTCTTCGATATTAAAATAGCCACAGTAAATTTGATTATACCACTTCTATTTTTTATACCTAGTGGATTAGTGTTTGTGTGTTCTCGTTGGATCCGTGTTAAATGCCATTATATTAAAAGAGTGTAATATGACTCTTACGTTGTACTTGAATGAGAATAGCGACTATTCGTGTTTAACGAGTTCTAAGTTGTGTTACTGGTTAGCTGCCATTTACTCATGAACACCTATGGGCATGGGTTTTTTCTCTGCCGCTAACTGGATAGTTAGTAGTGATGACTTTATAATGTCTCAGAAAGTTCAAATTCACAAATGATTTGCTCGTGTGTGTTTTGTAACGCGACTTTCATAAGAGCATTGCCGCATAACTTTTTCTGACAGTGTCCCCTTCCCCTTTCATATCACTCTTCTCTATCTAAAATTCTTGATTTTTCCGCCCCGGGGGCGGCGGGTTAATATCATTGCCTGCAAACCCAGAAGTCGCGGATTCGAATACCGCCTGGGAGCGTTTTTCTCCATTTTGCGCTTTTTCGCATTTGTAATTGTTACATTTTTCATTGTTACATTGTTTTCATTTTTCAAATTCCAATGAAAAGGTCAAATTGCCGTTTTCGGATTAGTGTATAGTAAATAACTAAAATTCTCTCCTATTATTACGTGACACTTTTATTCTCCGTGATGCCGGTCTGCTGAATAATTGTTTAAGTGTTGTCGTCGATATTTCCCGAGTTGCTGAAACTAAAATTCCTCTTCTACAGCAGTGTTTCCATTTGAATGAGAGAAATTTAATGTTTGATTTAAAATTTACTACTAAAATGCAACAAAAGTTTAAATGGTGGCGAACTTTGTAAAACTAAATCGGTCATATTTGGAAGCAGAATTTAGAATTCAAATGTAACGAAGGAACATAATCTAAGGAAACAAACATTTCCCAGTTCTTTACTTCCGTCTATATTTTGGAATTTTTTGAGTCATACTCGTATGCAAAACTGAGGGGAGTAGAAGCGTTAAAAAACTGGATATATTTGAACTTTGCTTCTCATAATATGGTGCAGTATTTAAAACTAGGTTTTAGAAAGTGTCGAATAAAGGACATTACTCTCTTTGCGGTCAACTTTTCGAATTGGGCACACCAATTGCTATACTTTAAATACATGGTTCTCATTATTATTGTTGTTGTTAAATCTTTAACTTTGGAGCCATTACTAAACCTGTATTCAAAATACATATTTGGTTCAGTCTCAGACTGATTCTTAAGAATGGCATTGAATATTTGGCACCGGAGTGACGACCATTGTCTCAATAACAGAATACTTCTGGCCAATGCATCTTCAATCGGAGCTTGGTCGTGTAAATTTTTATTACTAGACACGAGGGGACACATAAAAGAATTTATGTGAGGTACTACTATTCGAAAGGGTTCTAAAAAACTGTCTACTCGTGGTTTGGGTAGTGAAGCGACAAAAGTCTTGAACGCAATATGATTACGGTGGGTTTAGAGAGAAGTTCTTTCGAGTGTAGGATTTTTTCTTCGTGTATATGTTCGGTTTAACTGAAACTTGCGTCGCATTCGTAAGGAATCCAATTAAATTCCCCAGTGGCGAGAGCGCGCTCCAATTCACAATGAATTCCGACGAGCCCTTTCTGCCCTCCTCTGTTTCCGGCTCAACTGAATATTCACACGCGCTAATAAAACTATGCCAATACCGTAAATATGCGTTTCATACCGAAAGGTGGTAATTCTGGTCGAATTGTCAACGCAGAGCTTTTCATAACTACCACCACAGTCTCACTAAATCGCATGCTTGACATGAGTTCCAATGATCAGAATTGAGTGGAAAGTATCGAATGGAATATTTTGCCTACCCTAGGGAATAAGCATTAACTGTGATCCTTGTTTTAATAAAAATTCAAATTAATATCTTTAGGGAAGCAATTATATGAAAAGTAAAAATAGAGAAAAGTAAAAATTAGTGTCACTCAAATCACACTGCATCTTCTCAGTAAATTACAGCGAAATTAACCGATGCCTCAAATAAAGTTATGAATCTACATTGTTTTAGACAGGCTCAAAGATATAATTTAATTAAATAATTAAAGAATTAATTTAATAATAAAATTTAATTTATTATAATTTTCAGCCATTTAATTTTATCTCTTCAGATCTCAATAGTAAAAATCAAGTACTGGCGTTTCTCTCATTTGCGCATTTTATCTTCATTGATTTTAGTCTACCATTCATATAGTTGCAGTTTTCCTTTGGATTCACCTGCAAGTAGATGTAAACAGTCAGATTTCCGCTAGTTCCTGGGGTATCCAAACATTCATACCCTTGACGTCGTCACTTTCCTGGATGGGAAATGATACAAATTCTGATTTTAGGATGTTTAGGAAAGGATTCACTCTCTTGCTCATATCTTCCATTCTAACTTATAGCTGCATACTTTTTTCATTAATGCTTTTTTTCCGAGACTACACGATATCCTTTACCTTTTCAATCTCTAAGAATACACTTAACCCCGCCGTTCATGCCCTTTCCTATCATCCCATTTACTCTGCAATCGCATATCTGTCTATTTGATACCCGCCCATTTCTCAAAACCACCATAGCACATACTCTTATATATTTCTGATACTTGTAAAACCAGTCCACATTCTTAAATTACGCATTAATAAATTCCTACTCCTAACTCATCCTATCACATACAGTTCAGTTATGAGTTATCCTTCCCAATTGCATTTTACTAGTAATCTTAGCAAAGGGATTTTTTTTTGTATACGCCATTGTGTACATAATTACATTTTACTTTATTTTCATCATGTGCTGAATTATAATTTATTCATTTTTAAACTTATACCTATTCTCTAGTGGAAAAATAACTATTCATATGCCTTCTACTACATAATCTACGAAATACGTCTTAGCCAACGATTATTTCAGGCAAAAGTATAATTTAAACGTGGCGCGTTACTCTCCGCTTGTTACCTTCATCATTTCCGCAGGCGAACTGAATGTTTTATTTCAAATTATGCCGCTGGTGTAATAATTTGTTGAAACCAATAAATCTTATACCATAAGTAAAACACACATTACACTTTGATAACTCTTGAATTTGTCTGTTTGGGTCAATTTTAGCGCAAAATTAAAAATCTGCACACCGTTTATGCGACTAAAAAATTATATGCCTTCATTGAACAGTCTTATCATTTTGAGGGCAGTTTTCAAAGCACATTATTCATCAGAAATACTTTTTATCTCTAAAAAATATTTAAGAGCTAAATTACATTGAGTAGGTATGAAAGCTAAAGTGAAATATTTTTTCGATGGATTTAACGGCAGTAATATCTAGATAAGTAACTGTATTACCTAGAACTTCCTAATAATAAGTACTCAAATGTGGCTCCTGATAATAATTTTGTATATGACTGACAAGATATTTATTAAAATACCTTTAAAATCATCGAAAAATATTTTAATGATTAGATAGCTGGATTCCGCTTTCTATGTGGCATTCAACATGAAATCTTTCCCGCTTTAAAATGAAAGGAGAAAAATCATAAGATTAAAGAAGAATTAAGTCCAAACCTGGCAAGGAGAATAAAATGGAGATTTTCAAAATTTTATATATTAAATTTGTCCCCTTCGATTTGGTAGTGAGGTATAAATATGCAGTATTCAAACTGGGTATTCTACTTTAAAATGACGAACGCTTGACAGTGACGGCAGCAATGGTATGATTTAATATCCCGTAGCGAGCCGCAATGCATCCGGTTGAGTGGCACTATGGCTCTGGATGCGCACCCCTTACGTATCAACCGGTGAAATTGAGAATATCTTTCCAAGTGCCAACAAGTGGTAAGCTAGTTCCGTGGGATTCTAGATTTCCCTTCATATTTTTTATATTGCAGTGCGAGCGACGAGTAGCTGTTGACAGTTGAATCCAAACTTTGCACACACCAATGCATCTCCCATCCAGAGGAACGAAATAGTTCTCAGGGCGGATAAATCCCGGAATTTAAGCAATTCCTTCATTAACTGAGCATCGTGATGTGATCGTACACGAGGCGAAACGCTCAATATTATTGCAAATGCTGTGATGAACTTGCTTTGTGCGTGTGCTTTCCTAAATAAGAATTGAAAAAGCATTAACCACAATATGGATGGAGTGCAGTAGCGTGAAGAATGATTTTTAGAACCTTATTTTGAATTACCAGTCTTATAATACCATTGTCACCTTCGATTTTATTGCGTCAAGAAAATCGCAAGATTTTGAAATATTTAACATAGCGAAATTATAAGCGACCAAAGACGAACTTGTATAGAAATACCAAAGCGGAACATTTTCAACAGAGGGAGGATTTTTACTCTACGAGATTTGATTTGAGATAGTTATTCTTAGAATGCTTGTTTCTAATATAATTGGCTCCTTAGCCACAGATATTCTTCAGTAATAGCAGGCCATTACGGACTAAGTCTCTCAGTTGCATTTGTAATGTTGACGTTCGCTGAAGAAAATATTACTCTATAACCTAATTCTCGCCATCAAGGAATAAGAATGAATCATCCATAGCCTGGAATCCAGATAGATTTAGACTTCCAAGCAAGATTAAATTAGAGTTAATATATCTGGAAATGTGATAATTGTTCATTGTCTCTCCTGGTTCATTGTCATCCAGGAATGCAAGTCAGGGCTATTATATATGTAAAAAGGCAATCTCATTAGTTCTCCTGAAATGAACTATCGGTCCAAACTAAGGCAAATATAAAAGCTCAACATTAAGACTTATATAAAATGATAAACTCTCAGAATAACAAAATAACTCGGGAAAAATTATGGAATATATTTTCTGAGCCAACACTTGACATTCACGAGGAAGTAATATGGTCATTATATCAATCAGATAGACATCGGTTGATCCATTTTGAACCCTATCTTGAAAATAATAAAATAGCACACTGCGACACTATAGGTGAATAAATTTTATTTAACAGGCAGAAAATGTAGGGGTGAGATTCAAAACCATTTGTCAAACATACAAGGTAAAAAGCGCAAAGAAGGCGTTCCAAGTGGCATTAATGTGGGTTTAGAAATGCGAACAAGCAATCGAGGTAACGAGAACGGTTGGAAAGAAAACATTATGTAATCAGGATGCCCTTGTGTGGATTTGGAGAAGGCAATCGTCGGAGGAGAGTAGATAAAGTTAACTGTTCTATGAATTTACCCCTATGAAACAGACAATTAATCGAATTCCAGATTTTAATCATAAAAAATCTCCTATATCTTCAACTTTTTCATAAATTGTGGCACTTATTTATTATTAAGTTATTCTTTCTGGTAACATTTTCTACCAATCTGTCATCATATTACTGCTTCCTCTATCTTAAATTTAAACACTGATCAAAAGATGAAGCTCCCCTTTTTCTCATTCCCCTACCCTGGATATTTTAATTTCTATTCTTCATTCTGCTGAATTCCTTTACTTCAACAAATTCTACAATACAAATTCTACTGTACATGTATCAACTTGGTAGATTGGAAAAAGTTGCTATGCAAGTAAATATGTACCTGCACATATACAAGTGCTGTGGAACATAAAAGTAGACGGAAAGGACAATTTACTTATTTTAAAAACCAGCATACGAGTACAAGGGGCAAAATATGTCGATCGAAAAGAGAATTGGAATTTACAATGATAAACAAGGGAGCAAGACAAGATTGTCTTGCCAGGATTGGATTTCCACTAGCTTAAACCTCAGCTAGGCTCAGTCCATGGGTAAATGTTCTTCTAGTCTGTGTTTAAGGGAGGATTCTTCCTCCTCAATTTTATATTACAACCGCAATGCGTAGTATTTAAAATTCAGAATGTAGCATGCTTTTAGCATAAAACTAGCTAGAAGAAGAGACTGTAGCTAAAAAGTCAAAACAAAGGGAGATTTGGATAACAGAATTCTCAATAATTTTTTAACTTAGTCACAACATTAAAATGAAATCGTCCGAACCTGTGATAAATGTTCCCGTTCCAAGTATATTAAGCTTCTGAGATATTTACCTCGTTTTGTATTTCGTTTTGAAAGGATAATACTACAAAATACATCATAATATCATCATCTCTTTTTGAACGAAGATAGGTTTATATGTGTTTAAACTCAAAAGAAATGCCTCGTTCCCAAATACAGCAGTTACTGGAATCGTAGGGACTCCTATCGTCAAACCTTTGTACTTGAAGAAAACAAGGGTTTCGTCTTGCATTTACCAGATCGTGATCCAAAATTATGAACTAGTGAAGAAACAGTAGAGTGGAGCTCGATCTTTATCCGTAAATCATTGACTGATTTTTTATTATCTATATAAAAATTTTAACTTGTAATTAGCTTACCTGTCATTTTGACACTTCGATATTAATAATGCAAGACTAAACGTAGAAAAATTAAGAAATACATCAAAATAAAGAGGAACCATCAAGTTCATTTTGTGTGCTTCAAAATAATAGATTTTGAAAGAAAATTTTATTTTAAAAGTTTATTATCATCATCCCTACGCGTTAAAACCAGACTCACTCATATAACATTAATATTTCTAACTTTTTCTGAACTGCAACCACTAATAAAACAAATTAATGGGGTTCCCAGTGATTAGACAAAATCGTTAAAAGAGGAGGTAATAATAAATAGGGAAAGAAGGCAGTTAATTTATTATGGAAGTATCTTAAATCAAAATAGCAGGGTTACGAATACTTTTAGTAGAATAGCAATGGAGGAAGATGCATGTAAAATAAAATTGGAATTAATGACTGGCAGGGTACGTAGAAGTGTAAATAAAGGCGTAGATAATGTTTATTACGTAATTTAACGTTCTATGAATTCGAAACTTGGCCCTTGAAGTTAGAGGATGAATGTAGATTAGAGGGACTACTGATTCAGTAATTAAGGCGAATAAATATGGAAAGTTGATTAGAGAGAGAAAATACCGATTAAGTTTTTAATTTCTTGGGAGGAGAGAGGAAAATACTAGGTCGCTAGTGAAGTAGAGAAATGAGAAAAAATGCTAGTTAGTCAGCATGAAAACAGGCAGGAGGTACTAATAAGTAGAAAAGAGTTAATTGGAGGGGGGGGAAATGAAATATCCTTCATTAGATGGTACATGAACGAATAATTATAACTCTGTAAAAATTTTAATACTGGTGGACTCTTACAATAAAGGTCATTCAATATAATTATATACTGCTTACTTATTCCAGTCGTCATGCTTAGACATGACAACTGGAATAACACATAATTAATAACATTTAATACCGTTACAGAGACCCAGTGCAGTTCACATTATTCACAATTATGACAGTAGCACACATCCTAGTGGAAACAGCGCGTAATGGTGTCATATTCCTCGACTTGGCCCTAGTTTGCTCAAGATTATTTCATTACTGGATCTCTAACATCATTAGGAGGCGTCGATACGCCTCCTAATGATGTTAGAGATCCAGGCATAACTGGACTTGTTGTCTCGGCGCTAACTAGATAGACACGGAGCCGTGCATTCTCTCACGTTCAGTTCTATCCTGTCACCCAGAATACGCCACCCATTGTAAGGCCCATAAGAAAGTGGATCCTGAAATATTTATGCATCTATTTGTGGATTCTTACAGTAAATATTTTTAAGAAAAAATTAATCTTAGCTACATTTTTTTACTTAAGATTTAATATTAATTAACGGCAAATATTTGAAAACAAAGGAATTGTTGAACAGGTGACTTCGGTGCGGTTGAATATTTTCGTATTTTCTGAGTCTTGAGTTTTGTTTTCTCTAGCGCGTGGATTCAAAGGACATCCTGATAGCGCATTTTTTAATTACAGTGAAAGTATTTTATATAAAAGTAAAAACAGTATTGATTTATAACAAAAATACTACACTTACATTGTCTGGAGAAGATTTCTCAGATGAATTGCAATAGCGTATTTTTTATCTTGAAAAAGATTCATACGTAAATTATTTCATTTTGCAAATCATGTGTTCCGATGCCTACAAAATCTGCGCACCAATTTAATAACCCCAACTTTTGTTAGAAGCCTGTCATTATTTTGAACTTTTATGTCAACCTTATAGAAATACAATCGATTAAATTAGCAAAGATTTTTAAGTTAACCCAGCAATATTAAACTCTTTCAAGTTGTAGACACGAAATAATGGAACCATTTAAAATGAAGGCCAATGAATTTTTCGTAAGAGAAAGATTTTGTATAGTTATAATGAAAAAGATAATATATGTTTTGAGCATTTCAATTAATAAAAATCATTCATTACAATTTAGTTAAAATTGTGTTCTCATTTTGAAGATGCTTTAGCGTGAAAATTTTTCGGTGTTTATATCAATGTTTAACAGTACCATTTTTAATTGTCCATTATTGAGATATACTCTTGGAATTCATGGTTAAGATCACGATACAAGGGAATAATCGATCAAAATCATTCTGAGAAGCAAATAGATATTCGTCAAATATTTAAGGTCAGCGTTTTTCCGGACATTAAGTTTGACATACAGCCGCAGTATACTGAGTTATTTTCGTTCCGTTAATGACCAGGCTTTTTTTTCATGATGGCCAGTGTAATTTTTAGTTGAATAACATTCTCCTCGATGAGTCAACAGAGTGTTCTATTTAATCAACGTAGTCTTATTATTTTAAAGACGAAAAATCTGAAACTTTCAATAGAATATTAAAGAGTCGGAAGACCAAACTAGATTTCAATATGTGAAAATTCCACCTGTTGAGCAGTGTGCTCCTAACCAGAGGTATCTGCTCACTTTCTTTTAACAGAAAAAGTAGCAGTCATGATGTTTTGGCTATCGCTCAAATTAAATTAAAAATGAAAATTTCCTTGGTTCCAGCAAACCCATTTGAATTTTTAAATTAAGATGTTAATTCGATTAAGATACCCGCATTATTCTGAAAAGTAGGTCGTATTCATTACGATAATTCTGTTATAAACCCTTTTATTAGTCCTGTTACTTATGCAAGAATTTTTTCCCTTCACCATGCGCTGTGATTGTATCAGTTTTTCCATGCGTAAATAATATCGCTGTAAAGAAAAACCATAACCGCAATAAGCAAACCGAAGGTCGATTTAGTAGGTGATGCGATGAGAGTTCACCCAGCCCAACGGCGTGTGAATATTCACACATTAGGCCAGTTTCTTTCCCTGTGCCGCTTATGATTTCCCAGGAAGATCTGCTACCCGAAAAATCACATCCCTTGGGTGGAGCTGCAGGTGCCCAGAGCGAAGATTACTTGTCATTATCGAGCATAATAGCATTCACGCATCATTCCGAATAGTTATGAGTAATTCATTAGAAGTAAAACATTAATTACATTCCATTTGCATTACGTTCCATTCCAATTACAGCCAACAGTCACATTCCACGTTGGAGAAAAAATCAGGCGTAATGAATATTTTTTGCTGTTATAAGACACTTAAAAAACTTTCCCCGGGTGCCTTAATTATTTCATTTTCCGTAAAACTTATTTTATTAGCTGCCGTGTTTTTTAAACATTGATAAGTAAAATACACGTGTAGGTAGAGATCCAACTGCTTCGCTTTTGAAATACCAATAAGCGGTCGTTTATTTGGAAATATTCTTCAAAATTACAACTCTTAGCTTTAAGTCGGCGAGTTTTATAAAGCCTTTTACTCCGCGATTTTATCACAGAAACCGTAAAATTAAAAAAAAATGGAATTTGACTAATTTCATTTGTCACTCCTGTGCGTCGCTATCGCAGCTGGAACAGACTATCGGTGAGGAATGATTGGGATTTGTTCACTAAAGGCTCCAGGTCTATTTTAGATCAAGCATGATTAGGATGCATGGAATGTAGTTTCCATATCGTAGAGTACTTCTCTGTTAACCTGTTATTTTGTAGTATTTATTGAACGTTACGAAATATTTTGCCCTGACTGATGTATTCTTTCTCAATTTTTTGCTGACAGAATTATTTACCCTTCTCTATAGGCTAGATTTGACTCATGTAATGGGATTCATATTTGTGGCACACAAAGGGCTAAGTAAATGTAGAGAACACTGAATAAATTGCATTGACTTTTTCCTCATTGAGTAGGACCTTAGAAATATTCTCTCGTAATTAGCACGATCCAAAGCTACGCTGCCTTCTGATTTATAGTTCAGTTTCCCATCGAATTATCTTCTATATCTTTAAAAATGTTTTTTAACTCTTCAATCCTTTTGAACTGACCATTGAAAATTTTATGTATTTGTTAAATAAAAATTTCCAAGTGTAAAGGAATCATCAACTGAGTAAAAAACACGGAGATCCGGTGACATGCCACTAGGTGTTGAGAACATGCGTACGATTACTCTATCCGCTCCAATAAGCTGGACTACGAGTATATTTAGCACGTATATTTTACGGTTGAGGTACGAGTGGCGAGGACGAGTAAGGTCCACACTTCAGCAGCTGTACACCAACACGAAATCTCTAGGTTTGGCCTGCCCATGCTCGCAAAGCAAGTAGGATCTTGGGGATGATTCAGGGTTATAACACTGCACCATATTTCATTACGCTTTCCACAAATTACCAGTGGCATCCAATGCCCAGCCATCCATTTAGAGGCGAGGCGTAGAGTCTAAAGCGCAATGCATGATCATTCCGGGGTAAGGTTTGCAACGCAGAACTGGAAATAATTAATTTTAATTGACCCTTAATATTTGGAAATATTCTCTTCAATTTTATAAGGATTTTAAATATTATCATTTTAACCTCAAAATTTACGACTATTCGAATGAATGATTTTTAATTTATTGCAGACAATCATCTCCTCACGGAATAAGTACAATTTCATTAACTTAGATCAAGGCAAATGTTTTTGGATCATAACTCAGAGTCAGTCATAAATGCCACGACCATAGACTGCTGTTTTAGTAATAAAACTATTTAATAAATAATATGCTAAAGTTCACGAAAGTCGAAATTTTCTCTCTGCTAACCCAAGTTTAACAACTTATTTTTATCCTTTTGATGTGATCTTAAAGTTCCAAAGTATATGCCGAAAGGACGCTTGCTATATTTTACTGCCTCAAACTTTTTCCGTAGCCACTTAATCATTATTTTAAACAGCCACGTACTACACATATTAGTTCTACGTACTATGTTTCAGCCGTATGTGACAAAAACCCGTCTGATTACCGTAATTGCGAAAAACTATAATGCAGATGTCGTTGAATGCTTTTAATATATGACATTTATTCTTAAAATGTAAAAAAAAATAAATATTATCTTCTTCGTGATTTAAACAATAAATTTATTTAATAAATATAGCTAAAACTTTCAATTATTTTGAAAATCATTTGAGGGAATAGAATATAGTGAAGATATTTTGTCATAAACACATAAATATTTTAAACAGATATCTTAATGAATTATTCAAGTTTATAAACGTTCCCAACATAGAATTTTACCAAGAAAATAGACCTTCCGATTTGTAATAAGACTGAAAAAATTTGTTCTGAAACATTACAGGAAAGAAGTTTACAAAAATTATTATTTTAAAAGAAAGGGCATATCTCTTTTCGAGGCCGGGAGAAAAGCATTTCCCTAGTACAATGGCTTGTTACAGTGTCCCAGTAAAATTTCAGTCCATTTCATAAATAATCCATATATATACTATAAATATGCGTATTATTAAAATTATTGAGCAATGATTGCATTTTAACAAGAATGCAGGTTTTAAGACCTCATCAACTCATACGCCTGCATTAGGATGGTACTCAGATGGACTTCAGTTCAGACGGGGACAGAATTCCATTGAGTCGAACAAAGATCTGATATGAAATCTTATTCGTACGCATTTGGCAATCACAAATGTATTAATTTGAGATTGTAAGAATTGGTGATTTTATTTAGAACTTTTAAAATTATACATTATCGTAAACCTTCGTGATTTCATGGTAATAGTATAAACACTCCAGACCTAGAAGAATGAAGAATCATTTTTGACACTACGCAGAAATTTACTTTTACTGCAAACATATCCAATTTCCACTCGTGGAATTTTATATACCTTGGGCCTCATAAAAATGATTAAGCGTTTGAAAAATGGTTATATTTTCATCAAGACGTATTTTCTTGTGCCACGGAGCTTTGCACCGTGAAGGTTGTCAACTACTTCAGGTTCAATGTTATTTTTGATAGAAAAATTTTAAAACCTAAACAATACATAGAATCTGTGGCAAAAGAAACTACGGATGAAACAATTAAGGAAAGAAAATATTCTTTTCCTAAATGCAGCTGCTCTATCAGTGATTGGTTACTAAAACTAAGGTAACAGGAGATGCCATGTGAAACGCATACAGGTATATTCGGGTCACTTTACCTTGTACAGTATAAGGCTATCCAGCTTAGAAGCAGAAATATTCCCTTCACATGCAAGGGTATATTGCTCCACCTGCCATTCTTTGAATCCCTCCTTCTCGCGTATTACGCCCTGATATACAAATTTTAATCCTACTGAATTGATGTTTAACGCGAATCGATCCGATTTCGCATCCTACAATACGTTCAATAGACTCTCGCGGAGCATTATTAATCCCTGCTTTAGACTCCCTTTGCAGTCTTTAGAATCTTGGGAGCGAATCTTCAGAGAAGTGAATCAATTAAAACATACTCGGTTCCGAGAAGGAGGGCATTAGTGGTGAGCGGAAGGGGTAGGCAGTTTGGAGAGGGAGAGATTGGTTCCCCACTACGGGGACGGGAAATTAAGGCGAGGGATCGCGTAAGGTCGCCTTTACCTTCACCCCTATCTCCTCCGCCACATCAAGGCACCCTTACTCCACACCCTGGTCCCGAATCCACTCCTCCCTCTCTCACTCCCTCTCACCCTCTGCCTTCCCCTCTCACAACCTCCTACTCGGCTCCCCGCATCGACTTCTCTCGGGATGCCTCTCGAACCTCATGCCTCTAGCCTTTAGCACGGGCCACCATACTGAATCAACCGCAGCTCCCGGTTTTATCATTGAAGACCGATATGCCCGGCGATTATCCACTTACTCGAGTTCTCTATCGACGCTACTTGACTACTACGTAACCTGTGTTCTTGCTCCCGTTTTCCCGCATTGCACTCTCGGGAGAGATCAGTTGTTCACGGAAGAACCAAACTTCTTATGGGGCTCAGTTGGAGCATTTAGCAGCCTATATTCTTTGATAGAATGCTTTGGTGGTCTTTGATACTGGCCAACAGATTGGAGTATCTGCTCTTTGGTCGGCTATGCTACATGACCTAATGTTTTCTTCCTAGGATGGGTAGCCTTTGGTTTGTCTTTCATTACAGATTACGTGGGTTTTCGAGTGACCACACTTTGTGAGGCTATTTCTGCATTAATTCAAGCATATAATCCCATATACCTTTCAATTACCCTTCCAGAGGGTTTCTTCCAAGAAGAGTTAAAGTAGTCCAATTTTTATGAATTTAATTCTGACACTTGTAGAGACTATACAGTGTCTAGACTAGACATACGGGGTCTATCACAAAAATAAGTAGAATGATTTTTGCTACCAATGCAGATGATAGGAGGAGGGAGTTGATTAGTGGTGAGAAAGGTAATGAGAGTTTTTGGAAAAGCAAAGTGACCCATGTTAGTTAACTGTGGGCATTTAGAGTGTGTATATTTCTACTAACTTGAACCCCTGTTCGACGTTCACGTCACGAACCCACGATGTTACTTTCCATGGAGCAATGATATGCAATAAAATTGGGCATTAAGCTTCAAAAATTGAGTTATGATATCATGACTATGGTAAAGGATGCTTATTGAGATGGAAAAATATCCCAAGTGATGATTTTCTGCTTGCACAGGATGTTCTGGGAGATTAATGAGGTGGTTGACGATGAGGAATGCCCTGAACATCCATCAACAACATGCAAAACGTGAGACACCTGCTCAATTCTGATTGACTCCCAAGTGTCTGGATGTTAGCAGAAGAGTGCATAATTCATAAAATCACAGTGAATTGAATTCTTACAAAAGATTTAACCTTGAGAAAGTCGTGCCAAGATGATCCCCAAGGTGCCGTAAGAGGAGTTCTTGTGTGATAAATTTGCCTTGACCTTCTGGACCACGGTGAAAGTGACCCAAATTTTCTGAGAATAGGTGGTAACTGGTGAGAAGACATTGGTCTTTGAGCACGACCCAAATATAACCCCTTTGAGTAGCACTTTGGACCACTTGGTTCCTTACAAGAAGCATGTCACAACTGGAGGAGGTACTGGCATTGGTGTGTCGATACATAAGGGTGTTCTTATGAGCCACGTGCATCAGTGTCAAATTCCCAGGTGAAAAACTGACTCAGCGTAGTAATGGTATCTAAAATCAGACATTCAAAACGACAGAAGAATGAAATCTCTGAATCAAATTGCACTCTCATCTCACGCATTGTATAACATAAAAAAGGCTACATTGTCATAACAGTTTATATAGCTATCATATGATGAAATAATCAAGGGATTGCCTATTTAACTAGTTATTCCTCGTATAATAGTGTACTAAACTTTACAAAAATATTCAGGGCCCGTTAGCGATAGAATGCTACGGAAATTATTATGAGAGCTAATAGATTAACGAGAGGATATTGGCAGTGTACAGGGAATTCTGTTCAACTTAGAAAAGGAAAACATTAAAAAATTGTTGGTGGAGGACAAGGTACGTCCAGTTCGAGCGTGTTATTTAAGCCATTCTAAGCTGCGTTGCCCCAATTTACTCTAAAATGTTCTAAAAATTAGTTTCTTCTGTCCTCAGCGACGATGTCGGCCAAAGAGACGGCGTTTGAGAGGGTGTATTTCGTCGAGGAAGGCTAGGAAGGTTACAGGCAGTGAATAAGAGCAGGGTGGGTGTTGAAAAAAAGGTAAACAATTGAACATAATTTGGGACCATAACTTCCTCCCGTGTTCCCCACAGTCTCCTTCCCCCACTCCTCACGACCTTCAAATGACTCTCCCTGACTCCTCCAGCAGTCCCCTCACCCAACCCATTCCAGCAGCATTAATGTGCAAAAGCTTGCCTTCGAAGTGCTTTCCTACATGTCGATTGTGAATTCTTCACCGGAAAAGAAGAAATAACATTCTTCTTTTGTCAATTGATGATACATAAAACTGATTAGTTCTTGATCTATAACTGAGATATAAGATTGATAACGACTTTCAAACTCGTATTTGATGTTCGACGTCCTTAGTTTAAACTACCAAATAGAGGGACCTTGACCTTATTATTTTGGTATGTGCTAGACACGGATCTTCTGCATATGCAGTGCCGCTATAATACTCTCTAAGACACCGAAATATTTGCTCAATTAATATTGTTATTCTGATCACTTCCTACTTGTCTTTGTTAATAGAACTCTTTGATAAGGGGCGTGTACTTTTAGGAAAATTTGAATTCTTCCAATCTATGACCTGAGAGAAGGGGAGCCGCTAACAATTTCAAAATATTCCCTGCCCTGTAAACTGCCATGCCTAATGCTTTTGTCGACGCTATTCTTTGAACCATGATTTATCTCAAAACTCTATCGCCTTCTAGGTAATCGAAGCAAAAAAATCAAAATCCATTGTTTAATGTCCACATTTTCACCTTACTTTGCAACTTCATTTTCGATGGAGACAAATTAGTATAATTTTGTAGTAATAAGTATTATCTTTACTGAGGGAACTAATTTTTTAGGGCAATAACGGTAATTCATGCAGTTTGTCTACTTCTAAAATGAACTAAAAATAATACATATTTTGAAGAATTTCAATGATATTGTTTCTCTTTTGAGCGAACGCATCGTCGTGTTCAGCATCAGGTCCCCATTATTGAAAGACGTGTATTGAATATATGGCGGGGCATCGAAAAGTTGTTGGATATTTAGTTCCGTCATTAAGTTAAATAACTGGAATCCAACAGACAATTGGTAATTGAATTCAAGTTCCAAAATATAATTCTTTTTAGTGGCATTTTCATGCAATAAGTAAGATGGAATGTTTTCTGCTGCTTTGTCAGTTTTTATAAATGGTCCACTTCTTTCATGAATTTTATAAAATCACGAAATTTTCTAATAAAATAATTGCACCGTGCACCTACACATGCAAAACCAACTCTCTGAATTCTAAAAATATGAATTCAGTTCATTTATGTGCTTTTATGAGATATTATGCATCACCTTATTTCCCTCGTAATTGTTTATCAAATCCATTATGAACAATGAATTATTTCATTTCTGATTGGTTTCATTTCATCTTCAATTTTTCTGCTGAAACTGAAATTTTAAGTATCTAAAATATTTCCAGGGTGAATATTTTAACTTTTCCGGCCAGTGCCTCATGACATTGGTTAATACGAGAGTGGTCCCAGAAGTACCCGGTCTGATCATCGCAATGTGTTCCTTGGAATTTGGCGACAAAACTGGCCACAGTTGGCCTCAAACAAACGCTATCATATTACATCCTTAAGTTCTTTTAATTCATTTTCAATTTGCTATTTTTAAGTTCTTTAATTATTTTTCCAAGCACGTTACTTCTACCCTTCTTTCCCATTTCATCGCAATTTCCCCTTACCTCTGGGCGAAACTGGATACGTTTGTCGGAAGTGCCCAAGGAATGTATCAATGAATTCAATAACGTATTCAATATTTTGTATCTCCAGGAAAACAATCTTCAAATTAGAAGTTTGACCAACCAACACCAAAATTCCAATCTTCTTCATCACCCGTGTTTACAGAGCGTAACTGTGACACTGTCGAAAGCTAAAAAATTCCGTCGAGATACGGAGGAATGCATGGGAAAAATGTTGATGACTAAGAGATCGGAAACCTTTTTTCTGCATGGAACCGTGAAGGGTGAGTTTTAGGAATGAACTAAAATTCAGGCAATTAACCTGAAAATACCATTGGTCAGCGTTTAGGTGGCGATATAGTCCCTTCAAGAAATATTAATTATACCGGAATACTTGACAGTCTAAGTGGTAACAAAGTGAACTTAAGTGGTTTTAAAAATAATGCCCTAAATCCTTTATGTAAATGAATCCCTTCTCCATATTCCTGTTTCCTGATTAAAATTAATAAAATGTAAGCGCGGAAATACTACGGAATACAGACATATTAGTATACGAACGAGGAGGCAAAATACACCGCCTTCCCTTTCTTGTGTTTTACGAGAATAAATTGCTACGGAAAAGGTATCTAGGAATAGAAGCTCAAGACTCATTCTTTTCTTGAGGTTATGTGCACCATACTTGATAACAATGTAAAATAAAAGTTGAAAGCAGTTTAAGAACAAAGAGAAATAATGTTATGTTTTTCAATACAATGAAATATTCTGTACAACTTTTGACGATGATTTATATCAACAATGGATTATTTCCTAACTTCAACATTTTTTTCTATTCCTGAGATGGTATTTCAGCCAAAGACAGGAACTTTAATGGTTTAAACATAGCAATGGAATTTTTTTCAGGTTGTAGTGGCTGCAATAAATCACACATAACAATGTTTATCATCATTAATTACTATTTTCTCTTTTCGTAATCGGTTTTGTGATCATCTTGATTTTTGAGCATATTTATATTACTTTCAACCAATATATTATTCTTAAGGTCAAAAATCTTAATTTTCTCGTTTATGAATTAAATACTTATTTGCTTGCATATTCAAAATTACAGTTAACTTATTTTTTGAAACTGAATTTATTTTCCGTAATTAAAAAGTGCTAAAAATATGAATAACAAAATGTAATGCTCATAAACCTGTTCCTCTAATGGATTCATTCATATAAAAATAAAAATATAAAATTACTTTTGCAGATTTTACATAAATTATTAAGTACTTTTTTCTGATCTTTCTCTAAATTTTTTTACATAAATAAAATAATTACAACATTTTTCATGATGGTTTAAAAGTCTCTTCTCTTTCTCACTTGAAGGTGAGAGCATGTAGTTTCTAGTGAAATTTTGTTTTAATCTAATTCTATTTTTTTTGTTGAACATATCGTGAGCTTTTAGGGGCTCAGAGTACAATGTGGTTGCAGGAGATCTACTCTAATGCGGTAATTTTTCACTGCGGTCATTTTACCCTAATTTAAATATCTGAACCAGACTGGGGACTAAATTAATGGGTTTTTCTATTAAAATCATTGATTGAATTGTGTAAACCATGTAATACTGAGCGTATTTGAACATAATCTCGGGTAGCTGAAGCAGATTTTACTCCGCTGCCTGGGCTGGAAATGTGGACATTTTCCTCGAAGTCCTATTGCGTCCCAGTGATACACACTGAGTTGTCAAGTTCAATATTAGTACGGCGACACGAATTGGAGTGATAACCGTCCCCCTCGCTCGTATAAATTGCATTTAAGAGAGATGCGTAGACAACTAGGGAGACATTAACTGTGACAACGTCACTAATATGACGGCCCAAAACGAATGTTCCGCCACTTGAGTTCAATTTTTGATGCACCGCTAAAGACAAGCTGTCGCCACATCACCGCAACGTTACAATTAAGCATTCTTTTTTATGTTCTTCATATCTCACCATCTTAATAGTCAAGAGTGAGCAAGACTGAAATCGGTTCAAATGACCTCACTCGTGGAGACACATGAAAATTAAATTATAAGACTGAAATGGGACGCATGAGGGTGAGTAACAGGAATGACAATGAAACTGTGCAGTTAGTGACAACGCCAAGTTTGCTCGCATCCTATACATTTTGGCCTTGTAATCCTCAACGCTGCTAATTTCCAGTTACATCCTTGGTGTTTGTTTGGGGAAATCATTGAAGGAGTTGAGAGAGCAGAAAGTGGAATGTGGAACATTTTCGTCACAACTTTCGTAATTTACAGCGAAAAAATTGAACGAAATTACTCTATTGGTATGATACGAATAAGCTCCGTCACAATCGTAAGAATGATTATGTTGGAAAGTTTAGACACATTTACTGAAATGTTCCCCTTGGCATATTTTTTGAACTCCGGTTATTAGCTTAAGTTTCATGTTCCGTTCCTGAGTATTTTAAAATGCGATGTATCCTGATTAACTTCCACCATTGTCACTCATGATATTTTTCGACGACCCAAAGTGGCAAAATAGCGTGTTACACTTTTCAATTCCAGTATATCCAACCCACATAATGTTATACCCCATCTTACCACATCTAATGCATTTTATAAAAACCACCATAATTACGCAATTAGCTCGCCATACATGCTTGCAAAACGCCCTTGCCATACACAATTTTACTTACATAAAATAATAGACATGGAGAGGAATATATATTTTAGCCCTTCCATGTTTGTTTATATTGACACACATTCATATTATATTTTTAAATAGTCTGAAGGCCACAACATATTCTACTAGAATTCGCAATCCTTTTCATCTCTTTCAAAGAGCATTAAATATATAAGATCATATATCGCAAACATTTTGCCATATTTAATAGAGCCATCCGCTGGAAATCTTTGTAATATTTTTACCCCGTCATTCATAAGTACATAATTTTCCCCATTTTTCCCCCCAAATTAAACCAGCTTAGTTGCGAGCACCTTTGATCATTCGGCGGAGAGTCCCCAGGGGGAAGCGGGATGAAGACTGTCCAGTGAACGTATTCTGGGACTCGTAACTTCGGGTAACTACCTCGTTATTAATGGGTCCCCTCTTCAACTCCACAGATTTCCGCAAATCAACAATGAATCGCGGAGCTGTTTCAGGAGGAATGTCGAGTGATCCCGGTGTAAGCGCGAAAGGAATGTCAAGTGCCGCGCCGCGGAGCGCCGGGCCTATATATCGGATTTTGGTTTAGCGGGAGTGTTCTCATTGAAATGTGGTAAAATATATTTGCAATCGCTCCAATCTCCAACAAATTTGTTAAAAATCTTTACAATGGTTCCGATCTCCAACAAATATGCCCAACCCCCTTTTTTTCACCCTCACCTACGCACCGTCCAAAATGGGCTTTCATAGATTTTGCGGATACATATGGAGAACTGTTAAGGAAATAGAATGTGTAATTGCCGGCATAAAAGGAGTATTAGCTGGTAAAAAAGATGGAAGATGTAAACTTATCAAAAAGGAACAACAAATGTCTCAAATGAAACTAAAGGAAGAGTAAATAAGAAAGGGCAAGAAAACGATGAATTGACGACCTAATGATTGGAAAAGTAGTCAAGGAGAGAAAATTGAATTTTTTAAAGTCAGAGTTAGATAAAATGAAGTATAGAAAATTGAATAACGAATAAAATCGAGAAAAAAATAGGGTGAAAGAAGCGTAGTGGAAGACTTAGGGCGAGGATATGAAATATTAACAAAGAAAGAGTGAATTTTTTGGGTTAAATAGGAAGATGGAAGCACTCTTAGGAAGTAGGTAAGAAGAAAAAAATCGTGCACACTGCCAAAGTTAAGGCAGGAGAAACATTATTTGAGCCAACAAAGGTTTGAGAGAAACGGTAAGAGCGCATATAGATTCTGTAAGGCAAATATATTCGTTGAGTATGTTATGATTAGAAAGAGGAAATGACGTAGACGCTTGGTCAAAAGACTATCAAGGGAATTGAAATCACATAAGGCCGTGAGAGTGGGATACCATTCCCGAGAGAGTATTTATGAGATTAGAAAACATGAGAGAAAGACTTTTCATAAACTAATTCGTAGATTTAATGAGGAAGGAATCCCATTCGAAAAGTGGAAAGGCATTCTTATGAGGGCTCTTTAAAATAAGTCTAATTTTTCAGGCAGCTAGAGTGGTAATCAGGATCATAAATTAAAGAATAGAGAGGGGGGAAATTGTTATTTAGGAGATTATTTTTCTAGTTTAATAAAGGGGAGAGCCACACGTGATGCCATAGCCGCAATAAGGTAATTAATAAAGAGGACCACATATTACAGTCCAGATGTATTTTTCTTGTTTCTTAAGCATGATAAGTCGATTGATAGAGTTAATTATGTGGCTATTTTATTCATATTTACCTGATCTTCATCAGATTTGAGGAAGCTCAAGTTTTACTTTGACGCTCAGCAAATGGGTTGCAAGCGTTACTTAACATACTGGGAATTCGGTGTGATATGAGTGAGATAAAGATAAGAGAATAGCTGCAAAAAGAGCAAGGTTTATGCGCTTTATTAGAAAGAGGAAACCTAGGTTAAATATTAAAATAGGAAATCATAAAGGAGAGCAAGTAAAACAGTTTACCTATCTCTGAAATGCCTTGGATCAAAATGGTCAAAGTTTTAAGGGCATTAAAAGCAACGTTGCATGGGAGGAAAGAGCTTCCACAAGGATGAAAGAAAAAATGGTATGAGTAATTGATTGAGAATGCTAAGAAAAGGCTCGTTAAAACTCTGATACAGAGCGTGAGTATTTTTAGACTCGGAAACATGGTCGTTGAAGCAATGTGATAAAGAGTTCGGGGGAGGAGAGTGAAATGTTGGGATAAGTTCAAAGGGAGCATTAATATGGACTCGGAGCATTCTAATTGGCAATGGAATATCGAGAATTCCGATAGAGAGGATAAATTTAGGCACGGGAAGAAGTGGTAGGAATAGGAGAGAAGCATGCTGGACGACATGAAGCGAGGAAGAAAGTATTTCGAATTCAAGAGAGACTTATTGTAGTGTCAGATGCCAGGTTGAGGTTTTGTTAGACGAGGCAAAGAAATTTATCGCAGTAAAGTCTTCCTTACTCTGTAGATTCCCAAAAAATATAATAATAATAAACCTGTTGGTATTCTTGCCCGTCTCGCCCTCCCTTCGCTGGAGCCCATCCGCCATTAGTTCTATAGCTCTCTACCCGTCTCTCTCCCTCATTCACTCCACTCCTTGCATCTCCAAGGATCGCCTCGCGTCCCACTCTTCACAATTTCTGTTGTTCCTTTTGGCACAAATAATCGGCAGAAGTGGTTAGGGGGGGTAGTAGGGGCCGGAAATGGGGTGGGCTTTTCTGAGTACTGGAGGCTCCCTTGATTCATTGAATGCTGGCGACGAGTTCAGGACGAAACCGTCGCTTAATTAGTTTCCTCTGGCTCGTTATGGAGCCCTTGAGCGGACAGTAGAGAGCACCCGCCCCGCTGCAAATTGAGTGCGTCGTTGAAAAGCGGAGTTGCGCGCATGGGAGTATTATCGGTGGAGTTCTCGAATGGCGAATTCGTGAAAATAAATTCCCTATAAACGCCGCACTTACTCGTTATATCGGATTCCTTTCTACCTTTCCCGTCTCCGCCGCCCGCTTTCATCAGTCTCCACTCCTTCCCCTTGTCCTACCGCCCCATCGCGCCCGCCCTCTGGGCCCTCCCGGCCCTCCGATCATTAGTAGAGGTGCTGCGGAATCAATGCGCGATGAGATTTCTCTGTTGATATGCATCCTCATAGCAACGGGGTTCATTGGGTTGGGGCAAAGGTTGCACCGTTAGGAGGGGGCGAATGGGGAGGGGAAGAACGCTTTTGAAGGTCATTTAAATCACTAGTAATGACGATAGTAAGGTAAAAAACGCCATTTTTTTAATCACGTCATTATCTGTAGTATCCTAAAACGCATTATATTGTGCATAAATGCTTTCCAAAGATCAAATCACGGGATTTGTAACATATACAGGACAGACAAAAGGACAAATACTCATTTTTTTCTAGTATTGTCCGGAGAGGATGAATATGAAGATTGATTATTTGGCGAATTCAACGCAATATCCTGCGAAAAATGTTACTGAATGCCTTCTCTTCCATCGACGTAGTCTGATCTAGGTAGTGTGCTCATTCTTCTAGGTATTGAAAAAAGGGATAGTTGAATGAATGCGCAACCTAGACCAGCATTTTTTTCTATCAAGAGCAGAGTACGGGACCCTACCTCTCGTATTCCGAAAGTGCATACACTAGAACATTGGAATCAACTATTGCAAAGATTTTTCTCTCTATGTTTTTACAGACTAACATTAATTTTCTTTTTTGTTATAATATTACTAGTATACTAAATAACAACCTGTCAGGTTTGTATCAGATGTTGTTAAAACTATCTCAAAACGAAAATATATCTTAACATGTTAATGATATGTAAATATTAATGCATGGTCAGTAGAATTAGCCTAGACGTACACACACAGAGTCAATGTTTACAGAACCATTTGCACATTCCCGCCTAGTGTATATCCCGTTAAGTGAACACTAATATGTGGTGAATTTATATACTTCTCTTTCCTTGTCGAGAAAATAGTTTTCGAGCGCTGTAGTTCTGGTTTTTGTGTGCCTGTTCTGTTTGCAGCGACAACTGGTGCCGGATTCCCCATGAGCTGCGACAATTTTTCTGCTTTTTTCTAAAACACTTCGTGTCAAACTTAGTTACTCACGTAAGAGATCCATCCAATATTTCATTGATTCGACCAAAATGAACTACCTGCTCTTTTTGGGGTGAAAAAAGTGGCCAGATTTGAAATGATTATCCTACCCAGCAATTTACTTCCATGCTCATAGTCCTATATAATTAGATACATAGTGTTTCAAATTAATGTTCAGCCAATCTCTTTCTCCAGGCTTTTCAACAAAACCTCTGTTCCACGAGCATTAAAGTTCTCCTATTTATAGTCGGAAGGCCTGTACTCGTATTTCGTCTTTTAGTTCATTTCTATCACATTAATTATGTTGCTACAACAGGTCCCCTATCTCATGAATAAAACTGCTTGGATAGTTTCCCATATCACACATTACACGTATATCGCTTATTAATGGTATCCAGTGCGTCACAATAAAGTATATCATTCCCTGAACTCTTGGAGCCGAGTGCTTGAAATATAGAGGTTCTATAGCCAGCGGTGCTTTTTTATATAACATTCTAATATAATTACTGAGAAAAATCACTAAATCTTTCCATTTGCATTTTTGCAGTCGCCGAAGTCACCGACGACAAGGGCATTGCAGGAATCTCGAAAATCCCTAAACAAACTAAACATTTAGTTTTAATGGTAACAGATCAACCGATTTAGAGCCTCAATTAAATAATTAATATTATTCAAGGAACAGATCACGTTGTGTATTACTTCCAAATGCTTATAAAGTCCTCGATAAAAAAGAGGAAATAAATGTGGTGTTAGTACAGCTACGAACGCTTGGTGAGCAACAGGCGTCGAAAATCCAAGGTCGGGAAACATAGGTTTCATTTCAACGGCATGGGTACGTGTTCATTCATCTCACGTCCATCATGTCACTGCGGCATTTATACGTGAACTTTCCAGCTTTCCTGCATCAATTTCACCTCCTGGAGCTTTAATTGGTTAATAGAAGTTCAATGGGTAGGTTTGGGCAGGCTGGGTAACCAATAGTTCTTCTTCTTCTTGTCGATTGCTATCACATCAATTATCTTGCTACTAAAGGTCCCCAATCTCATCAATAAAACTGCATGGATATATTCTAATATTGCACAATATATATCAGATCATCATATCCAGTACGTCACAATAAAGTGCGTCATTCCTAAAACTCTTACAGCCGATTTATTTAGATGCACAGTTTCTATAGCAAGTGGTACTGTTTTTAAATAATAGTGGCAGTTATTTTTTTCACATAATACAAAAATATAATTACTGAGAAAATCTTTTCATTCGCATATTTTCAGTCGCGGAAGTCCCCGACGCCTATAATTGGGGTACTGCAGGGATCTCGAAAACCCCTAAACAGACTAAATATTTAGTTTTAATGGTAACAGATTACAAGATTTAGAGCCTCGATTAAATAATTAATATTTTCCAGAAAGAGTTCTCGCTATGTATCACTTCTCAAAGCTCACAAATTCCTCGATAAAAAAAGAGGAATGATGTCAGTCCAGCTACGATCGCTTGGTGAGCAACAAGCGTCGCACATCCAAGGCCGGGAAACATAGGTTTCATTTCAACGGCATGGGTAAGTGTTCACTTTTCTAACGTCCATCGTGTTAATGCCCCATTTATACGTGAACTTTCCGACTTTCCTGCACCAATGTCACCTCTGGTAGCTTTAATGGGTGAATTTCGTTGGGCAGGGTTGGGCAGGCTGAGCTCGGTGTTGAGTGAAAGGCGAGAGACAACAGTGGGTGATCATTGATGGTACCGAGGGGTGATAAGCCACATCCTGCCAATGTGTTCTCCCATTAGTTGCCTCGTGTAGTTCTGATTCATCGCGCTGAATCTAGAATTCACAAGGTAACTCAATATCCATTTCGAACTAGCTCGCTTGCATGTGTACGCGGTTGGGATACGAGTGAGTGTGAGTGGAAAGAATGCGGATTAATAATGGGTCTTTATGCCGATCATCCCTCAGAAATGTTTAAAACCTTCGCCCTCAGGCAAGAGCCACTTTTTCTTGGCCTCAAAATTTATAGGCAAATAATCAGATCGATGACCAATTTAATGAATGCAGAGAAAGCCGAAAATTTAAACCAGGATTTTTATTTTCTTTTGAAGAGATGTGTTGAGAAACTTAAATTACTCGAATAGGTAACTGAGAAGAGGGAAAGATATGTCAAGTGACTCTTCGGGAGAGTCAATTAAAGAGGCAAGTGGTTTAGTGATCAAAAATTTGGAATAGGTGTTAGTGTCCTTTTGTATATGTTTCTGTGTATTTTTTGGGCTTGCGTTATATGTACACATTTTTAGGTGTAGTCGCATCGAAACCATTAGAATATGGATTATAAACGCCATAGGCTTGAGTAAAATGTGAGCTCTGCCCTCACATTGCAAACAATTCCTCGGAATGAAGATAGAAGTTTGAAAATAACTTAAGTAAAAACAGTCCTTTAGCATATGCAGTGCGCCCTCAACAACTCAATCTTTACAGTTATGTATTCGTAATGACAAATTTCATTGTATACAATAATAATCTCATTTGTTATTTCTTATCTTATTGATTTTGTAGTAGGAACGTGGGTTCCAGCGCAAAATGCTACTTTCCTGGAATCACCCTGACAATTAAATTTTAATTATTTGATCGATTCACTCCGCGAATAGTAAACATTTTGCCCATTCTTTTCAATAATTTCATTCAAGTATGAGATCGATAATGCTCTGTGAGATAAAATATATGGAGCAGTTGTAATGTATTCTACAGGGTAGCGAGCTCTTTCCCGAATGCCGAATCATTTTAATGTAAAAGTTTCCTCTTAGTGTAGATTTAGATTGATTCGCCAGGAGTCGGCGGTTGGCCAAAGAACTCGATCTCGGCTAAAGGAAGCAGTAGGCGATGCGTCATTCTGCGATATGCCCGGCGAGTATAAACATCACGCACATGTTCCACTATATAAGCACAGAAAAACTATCAAAGTAACCATTTCCTGGAAGTGAGGCCATCCCGTTGCTGTGGGTTGTGCTAGTGCCTCAAGCGAAATCATAACTTTTACTCCATGGAATAAATGTTCTTTTATTTCTCTTTTTGTAAAGATTAAATGCTCATTTTCGTAATTATTGGACCATAAACGTAATCAAATTCTGCCAAACCATTACAGGAAATCATTTTTCATTTTAATGTGAATTTTAAAGAATTTATAAACTAAAATCGCTATCCCAAACACATTTTTCGAGTCCCTGCCGCTGTGATGACTTCAGCACATAAAAGAAATGTTCGCGCGAAATGTCAAACACACGGAATACATCTGGTAAAGATTCTTTGGCCGCACTGAATCATAAAAAATGCAGGAACTGCAGAGCCTTTTATATATGCTGAGGGGTCTTGTCTAATTAACGTTACGATTTTGGTTAGAGAGATTCATAACTCTCTTTGAATTTTATGGCCTGAGAGGGCAGTTCGGACTTGGTTTCTATGTTTTTGGTTAACGTATCGATTATTTTTACACAAGGCAGTCCTTTTTTTGAACGCGACTTCACTTGCTCTCTGACGAACATTATCGTCAAAGATTGACCATTCCGCCCAATGCAGGGATCTGGTTAACTCAGTGAATAAGAGATACAGATAGTGGGAGATGGAATCCCTCTTAACGTACCATTCGTGCAGTTCCCTCTTCATCCAAGCTCGTCTTGCGGATGCGTAGGCCAACATTGCTGCCATAAGTGTGTGGAAGTGTTAAGTTTTTCTTATTTTTTACCCTAACGTTACGATATCTAGATTATGAAACTCGTGCTTCTCGTGGACGAGCCTGATACGGTATACTGGCATTAATGGACGAGATCCATGTAGCCTTTTCTTCCATCATTTATAAAATCATTTGGGTTCAAATACAAAAAACTCGCAAATATTTGGAATTTTCGGCCGAAATGTGTGTAAAGGAAACAACTGAACTCGTTTCACTCAGCAGTGTGGGAAAGGAATGACGTAGAAATGCTCTCAACGCTGATGAATGATTAACTTTTCATCGTACAGAAAATAATGAATAAAATAACCTAAAAAATACTACTGAACTGCTTCCTGCAGTCAAAAGCCTTCAATTTAGGGATAATGAAATAAACCCGTAAGAATTTGTGGTATAGTTTTTTGGTATAGTGGGACTATGCGAGATTGATAAGTTTTATAAGTTTTCAGAAAGAAAGGACTCGCGAAAGTTTCTTCTTAAGACATTTTTATATAAACCGAATGGATATGAAGTTTTCTTCAATGAAAGCTGGCCTGTAAGATTTAAATACGTTCTAAATTTGACCTGGCAATAGCTGAACACACACTGAAATTTTAAGGTGTGGCTCTTCATTCATACATTTCACTAGAATCTCACTCGTAACTAAAAAGTATCGTGTCGGTGGTCTATTAGAGATGCTTTTGTAGAATGCATTTAAATATTCACATTAGGGCGCTCGCTGCCCTGCAGATGACATTAGGACTGTCCCTTATATTTTTATCTTACAGAGCATTCTTGATCTCTTACTAGAATAAATCACTGAACAGGATGAACAAAGCGTTTACTACTCGAGTAGTGAATCGAGTCATGTGGCAGAAGAATGTTTCATTGCATCGGCAAGAATGTTTTACTATATCAAGCAACGAGTATGTACGATGGAAATATCTTCATTGGTGATAACCACCTGGGAGTCCTTGCAGGGAGAAATGACATAAAATAGACATGAAATTCATTTTCCTAAAAATGATGTTCGCAATATGTAATTCAATCGGAGAACTTTCTAATCAAAAAGAAGATTTAATTAATGGATCCTTTGTGTATGGGCACAACAAGACAGAGAGGAAAAGGTGAAGAAAACAGAAATGAGTACTCCTGGAAAGAGATAAACTTTTTTTAAGAATAAAATTAATTGTCGAAGATTATTTTTCTAGGCCTAGAAATGAGGTGAATTGCTATATTCGAAGTAATCGTCCTTTAGAAAAGCCACATTTTTAAAATGATTGCTTTTCTTTCATCAGTGATTATACAGAAGTCGTAAAAAATATTAGTCAAATTAGGTTCTGCAGTTTCTAAAAAATGGGATTGGTAATTGTCAAAAAGATTAAACCACTGATTTTATTCTACGCAAACCGTTCAATGGATCGAGACGAGACACAGTGCGCCATCCATATCAACACGAGACATTTGGAACTATGCAGCAAGCCTTTGTTATTATATATATATATATATATATATATATATATATATATATGTGTGTGTGAGTGTGTATACGTACATACATATGTTTGTATTTATATATTTAGTGTGGATTTTATTGATGACGGCCGTGCCATCGAAACGTCAAAACTACATATGTGAGTCTCCTATCTTTGTATTTCTATGTTTAAAAAATTTATATAAGGAATATTTAAAAAATAGTTAAATGTTTTACAAGTTAGGCTCAACTATTATTTTTTTACCAAAAGCGAATTTTTCTATTTTATTTATCTTGCATGTATTATATATAATACTACCTTGATCAAAACGTTCCCGGAATTTATTCAGAAAATTAAAAATACAAGTTTATTCATCTAAATCTATATTGTCCCCTTCAAAGTAATCCCCATCGACTGCAACACACTTATGCCAGCGCTTGATCCAATCCTCGAAACATTTTTTATATTCGGTTTTCGGTATGTCCATCAGTGCTTCCTGCGATTTTTCCATTACTTCCTCTCGGCTGCTAAAACGCGTTCCCCGTAATGGTTTTTTAACTCGATTGAACAGAAAGAAGTCACAGGGAGCCAAATCAGGTGAATTCGGTGGCTGTTGGATGGTATTTGTTGCATTTTTCGTCAAAAAATTACGAATAATGATAGCACTGTGCGACGATTTCTGGTCTCTTTCGGCGAATTGCTTCACGCAAACGTCTCATAACGCCCAAATAATACTCTTTGTTTACTGTCTGGTCTTCTGGCAAAAATTCATGATGCACTACACCGTTGTAATCCATGAGTATTGCCAGTCAGCATTGCCTTCTTTTTTGACTGAAAACGACGTGGTTTTTTTGGTCTCGGCTCATTTGGTGAACGCCATTCACTTGCCTGATGTCTGGATTGCGTGTCGTACTCATAAACCCACGTCTCGTCTCCAGTAATGATCCTTTTGATGAATGTGGGATCGGATTCAGCCTCGCAAATCATGTCTTTTGCGACGTCAACACGGTCTCTTTTTTGCATGAAATTGAGGTCTTTTGGCACCAACTTTGCTGCTACACGACGGAAACCCAAATCATTAACCACAATGTCTTGGGCGGATCCATAGGCAATGTTCAAGTCCTCCGCTATTTCTCTGATGGTTAATTTGCGGTTATTGACCAACATTTCTTTTACTTTATCAATTTTTTCACCGACTTTCGATGTCGATGGTCTGCCACTGCGTTCATCATCTTCGATTGACTCACGACCACTTCTGAACCGCTCGTGCCACTGGTAAACGACCGTTTTTTTAGAGAATCGTTGCCGAAACACTTTTCCAACATTTCCAACGTCCGTGCGCCACTAAATCCGTTTTTTACGCAAAATTTAATACAAGTTCGTTGTTGCAAATTTAAATCCATTTCTGCAATTGTAAAAAATCGCCAAACACACAGAGATAGATGTACTCTTGGCTACGTAACATTTGCAAATGTCAAGTTATGACACTAAGATTTAAAGAGAATATCAAAAACAGATGTACCAATTTAACAATAAAAAACAGAACTCAAATCGGAACGATGGGAGCGCCACACGGTGGTTATTCCGGGAACTTTTTGTTCAAGGTAGTATGGTCATTTTTATCATAAAACGGTATTAATTTTTTTCATTAATAATTGCTATGCCAAAGTTCGATCAAGACTTAATACGGTACAGCAATTTATTTTCACGTCGAATTCTGAACAACAGACTGAAGTGTAACTAGGTGGAGATGGTAAAGTACACAATTTATAATTTTGATCACAATCACCTTATTCATATTTTTAATTACCGTTGTGGAGTCATAGGTCGAATAATATTAATTAAAACATTTCTATTCTCTGTTATGAGAGGGGGATGTGGTATTCCTGTGGATAGAGCGCTGGGCTACTGATCGGAGCGTCCGTTTTCGATTACTGGGGATGCCATTAGGCACCTTCGGCTTCAATCAAACTGTGTGATTTTTCAGGTACCAGATCTACCAGTGAAACGATGAGGGGAACAGGCAAAAGGACTGGCACCTCTCTTGTTATATAAAGTGCACACACCATTGTGTTTAGTACTAAGTGGCTTCTAAATATTTTTGCTCTTTTTCCCACACCTATTCCCACGTATATTCCCACACAACACCGTTGAATTGATAACTGCTGATGGTTTTTATGTTGCGAGACATGGCACAAAAAGTTAAGATGGTCTCTTTAAGCCAAATGACGGGTGTTTTAGTCACCTTGAGCGACCCTATCATCTTTCGAGGGAAGTTTGCACATGGTGTGGCCATAGGCCTTGGCGTTTTGCCTCTTTATAAATCACTTATGGATGATCATTACGATCGATCCACGCCTTGTGAAACTGAGGAAAAGTCTAAAACCACCATGGAACTCCCCGAAAAGTGCCCTAAAGCAAACGTCAACTCCCTTCAGGAAAGGGGAGTGTGGCTTGAATTAAGCTATTACTCTAAATTAAAGTTTTCATTAAATCCTTGACGGTGATTTCAGGTTTCAAAAATTGTTATTTCCTCGGGATTCTCAAACTCTTCGGATATTTGCCATTCACTTAGTTACGATAGCTGATCTCTTTCGCTGTAATAGCTTTAACACTCTACTTGAAGTTTTTCTGTTTCAAATTTATCATAATTCTTTCTTAGAATCTGCTCTTTAGCTTCATGCTGTAACTCTTCCCTTGGTAACAGTTTTGAATTGTGATGGTGAATATCCATCCGATTATATTTTAAAATCTTTGCCATTTTTATTTTATTTTTTTTATTCAAGGATATAGTCATTTGAGAATTTTTTGATGAAAGTGACCCTAAAGTGTCTAATGATTTCCTTAGGCCATTTTTGGAGAAAAATGACAGCAGCGATCTTCTTTTCTCTTGATTCTGCGTATTATTTGACACATGTTAAAGAGAAAGTTCCATAGAATTTTTTACATTGAAATATAAGTTAATCCTCATCTTAGGTACAGATAGTAAATTACTTAACTCAGTATCTGGCAAAAGTCTCAATTCTTTGTCTTTTCTTAGCTAAGAAAATTTTTATTTTATTAAAAGATACATTTCAATGAATATGTATTTAACTCGTATTTTACAAAAAGCAAAAGAACTAAATAAAAAGAACTAACCTATATTTCAAACGAACTAATGTTAAACAACAAAATAAATACTTTAAGTGCCAGTGACCGATATGTTTTTATCATTCCGAGATAATATTACCAGATATTAGAGTCAATGCTACCTTCCTTTCACTTCGCTGTAGCGATTACTGCTGATGCAATATAAAGCGTGATTAGATGTATCAGTAATCGGTATTTAGTGTCCTTCATTGACCATGATCATTTACGTATTCACCACTTAAAGCATCCTAAAGCATTTAATATTTGACAAGACTAAATGAAATTAAATATATCTGGTCATAATTTTAATTATTTATCGACTTCAGTTCTATAATTTGGTCTAAATGGAATCTAAACCGAAATCTTTAATTTAGCAGATCTCTAAGCCTCCATATGCACTGACATTTGAAAACCCTTTTTACTCATAAAATATTTAAGTTGAACCGTATTTGCTCTTCACATTTGATATATTCTAAATTATTGATATATTCTATATTTAATATTTGATATATTCTAAAAACGTTCTATAAAACGTAAATATTTAAAATTAAATATCAAATACTGACGGTAGTTTCAATTTAAAATCACAAATTTGCTCATTTTTAATTGCATTAGAACATAGTTTATTCGTTTTCATTGATTTTTTTGTACACTTTGAGTGACAATTCACATGCCATTCGTTTGGAGAATGATTTTAAGTTATCTTCTTGCACACTCGTACCTCCCATTGGCGAGAGAGAAGACCATCAGAAAAATTTGCAAATGACACTCGAAGTTACGCTAACATTTTCAAAAAAATTAAAATATGAATGATACAAATGTCACCTATTAGGCTTGATTTTATCTTTATACTTACTATCATTTTTTGACACATATGCGTCATTATCTAACTTACTATTCCTTCAATATAAATAGATTCATTGTTGGACGTTGATGCGTCTTTATTGTTCCTTTTCCCTACATTTCTTTGAGCAAGTTAGTGGAACTCCAGCCTCGTGTACATAAGATGGTTTATCAAATAATTGTTCGAATCAAATGCCTTTGGCATTTAGTGATCAACGACTGCTTCCTAAACAAGAATTGATTGTCGTATTTACAGATTGTGGTGGTTCTTCAGATCTTCATACCGATAACCTCCATTTATATAGATTAATATTTGTGGTTGTGCTAATGTGTCCAAAGCACATTCGTTCATGCTTTGGACACATTAGCACAAATCCCCTCACGTATCATATGAGAGAAAGGTCGTACTTAACTGAGTCTTATCAGTTTCTCTCGTAGACTGTGGATGTCCCTCGATCCCCCATCCATGCCGACAGATCTTCGTGAAAGATATGAATCTATACGTCCAGAAAGTGAAGGTGGCAGTGAGCAGCTGGATTAAGATGGAGACCGTTGGGCTGATCGACCTCTGATTTGAGTTGGTTTAAGGTTTCCTATGATCTGAGAATATGACGAAATGTGTATTTTATCAAATTTTAAAACTGGCGGTAAAAATCAAAATCACAAGTCAGTAATACAGTGATGTGGTGCTCAAATTAATAAACTTAAGCATTTTCCTCAACGAATATATCTCAAAACGTTTTTTAACAGCCAATTAATCCGTACAGTCCATCAATAACGTGGTATTATGGACACTAGTATCAAAATTCATTATAATTTGCTCGCAAACTTTACGCTTTCCACTGACTCGCTGGCTATGATTGCGCTATAATAAGTTACAAATTTTACATAAAAATATAGTCTTTTGGGCTTCATAATTTTATTCGTAAAATTAATTAATTAGTTACAGTAAAAATTGTATCAAGACTAATAAGAGAAGCATTATAAAGCCTGAAACCAGATTAAATTCAACTGGTAGGCAACTAAAGTGGGAATTCTTCAGCCATTCCTAAAAACTCACCCGCGACCTTTGATAATATCCAATTTCTTTTGGTCACATTTTTATCTGTATTTAATTATTATTTTTTTACCATAGCTAATTGATAATTGAAGAGTTGAAGGGGAGGATGGTACACGGATGTATGCAATGAAAACGAAAAGCGGAAAAAAAAAGTTGGAAAGCGCCTGGTTTATTTACATTGGCGACGACGGCCCGCGATGGAGGGAACAGTCACAACGAGGCGTGAGGGACAACTGTTGCCCAATCGATTGCCCTCGGCTTCACTCAAAACCCACTCAACCACTTCTTATTCATCAAGTACCAGATTGCTGATTTAATAATCCATTTCGGAATTTATTAAAAAATTTAGATTTCAACCAAAACTTACTCCCCACCGCGATCATTTTCAGTACCCTTCCCCGTGGCGCATCTTCCCCATCAAAGTGAATTCGTTTGATTTGCTCTGAGGGGAATGGGGTGGAAGGAGATTGGAGAGGAGAGAAGGGGGAGGATAGATTGAGCACGTGCTCAACGAGAGTGCACGACAAAACCTTGCACAGAGACACACCGCATTATGGAAATTCCTAAACTAAAGTACTTTTAGTTTAGGTTTAGTTACTCATTCTTTTTCATCCCTCCTAGCCCATTCCACTCGTAGGAAATGGAGATAAAAATGCATATCACTGGAAAAGTCCCCTTCATCGCGCTAGCATGAAAGCCACGTGCGGCATTTACGCAACACGTCATGACTCCTGTTCGGGTGAATAACGTGTCCGTTTTTGTTTGCGTCTCGCAGTCTTCGGCGCGTGGAGTAGATCCGTGCGTAAGGTGAAATGTGTCCCTCATGCCTGGACGGTACGTACACCCATAGCATCCATCGGAAAGTCTTGTAATGGACGCCTTGGCTTTCGTAAAGGTTTTTCCTTCGACTCGTGAATGGTGGATCGGCGTCCTTTGTTGATCGCACTTCTCCTTGAGTAGCGCGATTAAGCGCGAGCGCCTGCGTGCAAAGGCCACATAGTGACGACAAACAAAGCAGTCCTTACATTCGCGGCACGTAATCTGACATGCTCCGTAGAGGAAGACCTTTTCTCGTGTTGTCATCTTGGGTTGTAGCGAATAAAATAATGCAAAAGCAAAAACCTCCATTTTCAAGCAAATCTGCCCATTTTGCATGTGCGGGGGCGACCTTTCCGGCTAAGCGAAGGTCATGAGATTCAATTCACCGAATAAGGTCAAGAATGGATATTATACAGTCACGTGATGGGTTGGATGAGTGACGAGGAATGTCATGGCGTTACTAACAAAACTGTTCCCGCACTTCACAGAAGAGGGAGGTTAACGATATTGGTCAGTAATTACCGGAGTCTTGTTTATTTCCGCATTTAAAAGTAGGAATGATGTTGAAGGTTGAATGATGTCTTTAGTCCGGAAAAACGAGACCTTCTGTAAACGATTTGCTAAATTATTTAAGTATAGTAATGTACCGGATAAGGTAGGTTTTTGGATTGACACAAATATCAAATAAACATTGTGTAACTCCAAACAAAACCCAATCCAGCAACCTAATCTACATCAGGTCCCTCTTCATCTCTGTGTGATTCTTTCCTCCCTTCATCCCGTCCAACATCCCTATCCTGTTCCTGCCCATTCCTCGCTTGCCCAACATTCTCCCCTCTATTACCTTCTTCAACATTCCACTAACGCTCAATACGCCTTTCATCCATTTATCCTGCCTCCATAGGATTTCTCTCAACAAACCCCTCTCCTCACCCACCATCTCCAGTACTTCCTCATTTGTTTTCCTTTCGGTCCATTTCACCTTCTCCATTCTTTTCCACACCCACATTTCAAAAGCCTCCAATCTACGTCTATCCTCCTGCTTCAGTGACCACGTTTCCGCGCCGTACATAGCTACGCTCCATATCAGAGATTTTAGGAGTCTTGTCTTCACATCCCTACTCAACGTCCCCGTCATCAACTCCCTCCTCCTTGAGAAAGCCTCCTTGCCTAGCGCAATTCTTCTCCTTACGTCCCTACCACATTGACCGTATTGGTCCAAAACACTTCCGAGATATGTAAACTGTTCTACCTGCTCTATTTTTTCCCCTCCTATTTAAATATTTAGCTTTTTCTTCCTGGAAAATCGCATATTCTTTGTTTTATTAATATTGATTCTCATCCGATATTTATCGCACTGAACCTCCAATTCACTTAACAATGCTTGCAACCCCTTGGCTGACTGAGCAATTTAACCGATTTTACGAATTCCCCTCCGACTTTCATTCCTACCTCCAGTTCTTCCCATGCCTCTTTAATCATTTCCTCGACATATACGTTGAACAGCACCGGCGACAATGGGCAACCCTGTCTTACACCTCTTCCTAACACTGCTCATCCGGAATCTCTGTTCCCCACTCGCACCTGAGCAGGCTGAGACATGTACAGGTTGCGGATCAGTCTCCTGTCCCTCCAATCCATTCCTATTTTCTTCAATACACCCATTATTTTTCCCAATTCACTCTATCAAACGCTTTTTAGAAATCTACAAAACAAGCAAAAACATCCTGGTTGTATTCTATATTCCTCTCGATTAGTGATCTCATTACTGCAATGGCATCCCGCGTACCTCTTCCTTTCCTAAATCCAAACTGATCATCCCCTAAGCAATCATTTGTCTTACTCTCTATCCTTTTGTTGATGATCCTGAGAATAACTTTAGCTGCGTGGGATATCAAACTTATTGTTCTGTAATTCTAACATGACGAAGCCTCTGCCTTTTTTGGAATAGGAACTAACACCGATCTCAAAAAATCTTCCGGCCAGATTCCATCCTCATAGACACTACGAATTAGTCCATATAGAGTCTCCTTCCCGCATTTTCCTAAACATTTCAATGTTCCACAGGAATTTTGTTTAGCCCCACAGCCTTATTTGCTTTCATCTCCTTTAATGCTCTTTCAATTTCATTGTCGAGTATGTCTGAATCCTTTGCTATGTCTAACCTTTTTCGGCCTAAGTTCTTTACCATAGAGTGTTTCTATATATTCCTTCCATCTCCCTTGGATTTTTCCTGGTTCAACTATTATCTTACCCCACTTAACTTTAACTGTTATTACAGATCTTGCCTTCTGACTTCCTGATAATAACTTAACTTTGCTGAATAGAGCACCAATTTCACCCTTCTTCTGTAAACTTTCCATATCATCGCATTGCGTTTTCCACCATTCCTCCTTTGCTTTATTTGTGGCCCATCGTAATTTATTGTTTAACTCTTTGTACTTCCATTTGCCTAACACTGTGTTTACATTTTTCCATCTTCTTCTCTCACCCATAATTGCAACCATTTCATCCGTCACCCATGGTTTCCTTATCCTTTTCCGGTTAACGGTTCCTATAGTGTCTTTTGCGGTTTCCGATATCCCTTGCTTGATACATTCCCATTTTTCTTCGATAGTACTCAGTTCTTTACCGTCATCCATCATTTTCTCTACAGCCTGCTGATACTCCTTCCTCGTTAATCCATTTACTGCTTCTAAATTCCATTTCCTAACCCGCCGCCCTTGCCTTATCTTCTTGAAACGAACATTACATTTCATAACAACTAAATTGTGGTCAGAGTCCGCATCCGCTCCTGGGAAACTGTGCGAATTTATCACACTGTTCCTAAACCTGTGCCTAACCATAATATAATCTAAATGATACCTTTCTGAGTCACCTGGCATTTTCCATGTATACCTACGCCTTTTGTGGTGTCTAAACCATGTGTTGGTGATGAATAACCCCTGTCTCCTGCAGAATTTAATTGCTTTCTCCCCGCGTTCATTCCTCGTGCCTAATCCATAGTCCCCCACCTCACCACCCTCTCTTCCTTCGCCTACCGTCGCATTCCAATCCCCCATCACTATCAAATGTTACCCTTCCGGAACACACGCGATTATATCTTTTAACTCATCGTACATCCTATCGACTTCTTCCTCCTTGTGGTTGATCGGTGGCATGTATACCTGAACAATGACCAAGTTCGTCGGCTCAGCTTTACTCTCTACGAGTAAAATTCTATCAGTTGCTGTCTCTACGTTGACTACGCTTCTTCCTACCCCTTTATTTAATATTACGGCAACCCCTCGTTGGCTCTCATCCCCGCCGCTGTATATCACTCTATAATTGTCACTCCAGTAATCCCCGCTATCCTTCAATCTCACTTCGCAGAGACCTAAAACATCTATATTACCTCTTTTCATCTCTCACTTAATATTTTCTGAATTTCCTGTCCTCAACATTGCCCTGACGTTCCATGTTCCTTTTTTAACTACTTTCGCCTTCTTCTGCGTCTTCTGTCCTTCTGCTGTTATTTCTCCCCCGCAAGGATTTCGTGGGATGACCGCGGAAGCCTTGCCTCCCCCGCTGCCGGGCACGACACACGACCCCTTGGGCCGAGTCCCGCAGTTGCTAAGACTCAGATTCTCTATAGTGCCCATCATTACATTCTTGGGAATGATAATTAAGGTGGTTTTCGTTGCCTTCCTCAATAGTGTTTTTAACGTGACACCATGGCTTAATGGTCACCCCACTGGGGTCAGACGCCATTGCAGCCGCCTCACTGAGGAACAGACGCTGCGTGGACTACCTTTCGTCTGGCTCCTAACCTTCGACCTATCTGGCATGGGTGACCCTACCAGGAGCAATTATTATTTTTCCCGCCAGCACAGCTCTAGGGGTCATTGGAACACACAAGCCCTTCCACTACGACAAGGTTGTAGTCCATGGGAGGGATAAAATGGTGGAATATCATGATTAATTAAAATTGGCAATTTTCCACAAAAATCCTTGAAATCCTTGTGGAAAATGGCCAATTTTAATAAATCGACCAAGTTTTTATGTGAAACATCAAAACCTGGTCGATATAGTAATAATAATTTTTAACTCATGAATAAGTGCTATTAATTGGTCATTGAAATAGTAGATGATTTCTATGGCTTCATTTTAACTGTTTCTACATCAAATGTTTAAACTCAAGAAAATTCCTAAATTGACCTATATGATTTAGACCCGTCCAACTCTTTGAGATACCGTGCGGCAACTTAGTGAGTTTTCCGGTTGAAGGCTTCTCCACGGTGGGGAACATATGCAGGTGGCGATGACTTATAAAAATTATGCTGGGCGTAGTTATCATTAAGTGAAATGTTCTTTCCTTCAACCATAAATATATTGGACTCGAAGTAAACCTCTCGGGGAAGTTCTTTTTTCCTTTTAAATCAATTCCTATTTTATTCACAATTTTTAAGATATTGCATATTACGTGATGACTATGAGATTATAGATTCATTTAGATACCTATAATACAATTAAATATATAGCTTTTGTTTTTCTACACATTCAAGTAGGTCTTTTTTTCAATCGTGAATCTGGGAATGTTCACTTTAGGTAAATATTTCATCCAACATCTTGCGGAATCTATTTATCACAGAGTATTTTATGTCAATTACCATGATTTATATTATAATTTGCATATTTATTTATTGAATTTGTAATATTTTTATTGCCTTCACACTCATACCTAGCGATCAGCGGACAATTCCCATTAAGTAGAGTTAGACTTCAATATGTAATACATAATTTTACGTATTCAAAGCATTCTACTGCAATTAATAAAGTTTAGTACCGTCAATTTATGAGTTTTGCAAGCGTCAACAAAGCTCTTATGGGGCTCACCACAGCAAACTTGGGATTGTGTTTAAGCGATTATAGTAAATAGTTCAAATATAGGTTGTCTCCGCATCCAAATTCGTGTAAATTTCTGAGCTCCAGAACATTCTGGGCTACTAAAGTGGCACTGAGAACAGGACTAACTCTCCAAGTTTGAACCCATGAATATGAATAATATAAACTCCAAATGAAGTCCACAAAAAATTATTCCTCTTCCGACCCCGGCTTCGACTAATTGGATCGTCATGTTTCAAAGTGATTAGAGTTGGTATCGGAGAGCTAATACGTAGGTGCAGCGGGAGCAGGGGTTAGGGATGGATCGGGAGGAAGGGAAGCATGTACTATGGGGCGAACGGATGTAATAAAACGTGATAGGTGAACGTGTCCTTTAATGGGGAAGAGACGAATCGGAAAGAGGAAATATACCACCTGACCTACCTCTTCGTTTCCAAATTTGTTGACAAGAGGAGGAGGGAGTGGGTCCGCCGCTCGTTGTACGTTGTGCCGATGGGAGAGAGAGGGCATCCATTTAGGGGTATTACGAATGGGAAGGAGTTGCAAGAATTTTTCTCATGGGTGGAGGATTTCTTTGAGTTGACACCATTACGTAATATCACCCATGGTGAAGTGGTATTCCCATAAATCACGGCTGCATCAAGCAAAGCATGCACCCTTATTCACATCGACACGGTAAAATCGACCACTGCAAGCAAATGACCTGACTGATCGACCTGACGCGAAAGTAGGGGTAATTTTAGCTGGAGAAGGGACATCAGTGCAATGTTTTGCGCTCATATTAGTACGTGTATGCAATCAAACGATTTCTTATTGAATCATTACCATTGATTACCATTGAGGCATTATAATCTGGTTACATCAGCTTAATTTAAGTAGTCATTTGAAAAAGACCTCGCATATTGGCCACTATTATCCCTAATCCCACTACTCATCTCTCCCCTATTCGCAATCACAGGTCGTCGATATATCTATGATAAATATGGTTTGGTATTCGAAAGCTAGTCATAAGAGAAGTAAAATAGGTTTTCATTGAAAGAAAGAACAGTGATTTACTTTCTGAATTCGACAAGTGATTTGAGTAAAAAAACGTATTTCATGAAGGAAATTCACTGGAAGATTTTTCAATGTACTATTAAATGGGATTTTTCTTCACCCTAGCCCACTTCCTCTCTCCTTGCACCCTTAACCAGTGGTTCCGCTTTTGCGTCGGAGGAGAACGCTGATAAGTGCGCCGGAGAACTAATCATAATCCGAACGGAGAAGGCAGCAGGGTCGACTGGCTTCCAATCGGCCAAACATTCGCAAGGCCGCGACAGCGTGCGCTGAAAAGCGAGAACTTAGCATTACTAACGCTGCCGCTCATCCACGCGCGCCATTCATATTCCGCCGGCTACGTGAGTATCCAGGAAGGATATGGAATGGGCCGGGGGTATGGAAAGCAGCAAGAGAGAGAGGGGAGGACATATAAGAACCCAATTTCATCTCCATATGAACCCCTACATTCCCTTCTTTCAACCTCCCTTTAACCCCGCCGTAACTGCCCTAAAAGCTGAGCGCTTAGGGATGAGAGTAAACCGTAAGGTGTTCTTTCAATTTTCTCCTGAGGAGTCGAAGCATACTCACAGGTGCACACAACACAGGTGCTTTGTTCAACAAATTCATTTCTGTAGCTTTAAGGCGTCATGACGACGGAGCTTGCTATGAAGATAAACAAAATTTTATGTATTTTTAAGATATTTGTAGGAAAAAATATATTAATCTTAAAATCTGGTGTGCATTGCTGTCAAAAGAAATTTTTGCACTCTTAATATGGAATATAAAATATAAGAGATCATCTATTTACATATATATACCATAAACATTCTGAATTTAACGAAAAAATAATACATATTTTTATAGATTCCTTTACTAGAATCACGCATGTAAGCAAAGCGAGGCAAATGAAAATATAATTTGATTCATTCTTCTTGGCCACGCTCCTATTGGGTAACTCATCTTCGTCACAAGTTTGAGTTTCGTCTTGGGAATGGTATTATTTTACAGTAACTTGTAAACTCAGGTCATTCGTCACTTGAAAATATGAGACGTATCTACCTTGACTTTTCCAGGGGTTTGCAAATATATTCATTCACTAGGAAGTCAAGTTTTGTAGGTTTTATGTGCCACAGATGACGCTATGTCGTCATTAAAGCTTTGGAGTCATCACCTTTAAAATGTAGTTTTCCTCAGTTTACGAGTGGTAGACGTGTCAATTTTATGTAAATAATTTCAGAACTGATAACGTGGAAGAGGAGAATGGTATATTACAAACCCTGATATAAAAGTATTTAAACAAAGAATTTTAATTGATAATAGAAATTTACTACCAACCTGTGATTTGGAAACTGTCGGAAATGTATGAAATCCTTCATTAATCCTTGTTATTAAATACATTTGAGTTCCTCCTGAATTTTTTTACATTTCACAATATTTATTGCTCCGAGCAAATTATTGAAAACATTGTATATAGCATCAAATCTATTGATTCTCAAAAGGGATTCGAATTTAAGCTGATCTGAACGCAGTTTGAAGTGATGTAAAGCCCTTTTAGAGGCTTCTCGTGACGTTATATTGATATGCAGTTTGAAATTCGTCAATTAGAGCTTAATTAAATGAGGTTTCAATCGAAAATAAAGTAATTAGTCCCTAAATATTCCATTTTAAAGTTCAAGTGTATTTACGGGGATCAAGAGGGTGCGGTGGCTAACGTACAGGCTTCCTACGAGAGGGCCCGGGTTCAAACTCTGGAGACAACAAATATTTTTCAGCGTTATCCCGATCCCTACTGGAGGTGCTTTTTGGAGAGCACTTTTAGTGAGTACGACGTCCGTCGAATGGGACGTTGAACTGCGGACCCCTTGCCACCTTTCGACAAGAGTAGGGTTTCTCCCGACACCGGGTTTCTCTCTACCCTTCCTTTTCCATCCATCCCTACTGGCGCAAATGACGTTAGTTGTCGGTCGCCTCCCATAAAAAAAACTATTACTAGTAATGTGTTTCCGTTATTACCAGTAACGTCAAAAGTCTCGACGAAATAGAAAAAACTAAATTCACGGCTTTTCGTCAAATTTTCAAAAATAATTCTTTCGATGGCAGGCTTTTATCGGAAAATAGGGATTACTTTGAAAATAATAACTTCACATGTTTTTCAATTAGAAGTTCAGGATTCTCCCCACAAAGTTGTTGACCGTTGTTGATAGGATACGATCGGTTTGCACCGAAATTCATGCCCTGTGATGATGAGTACCTCAACCTTTGCTGTGAAAGAAAATAAGAGGTAGGTCAGGGTTTCTCAACACTCAACGTATTAATCGCCGCTAGTGACGTCAAAGGGAATGAAATCCACTCGCACGTCGGCGTCGGAAAATTAGACTTCTAAAGAAAAGATGCACGCCTTTCAAAATCCATACTCAAGCCAGTTTGACAGTCTCAGTTGTGGAGTTGTTCATTTAAATTTTAATTAATTAGGGACTGCCTGAAGAAGACTAGCAGGAAAATCATAAAGTATCCTCAATTCTAGTTTCAATTAGAACTAAGCCTTCATATTTTGTTTCCAGCAATTTGGAATAAAGTTCCTGCCCAACTTTAATAACCTCTTTTACAATTTATTTAAAGAGTTATAAAATGAGTTTACATATTGGATGCGTACTCAGTTTTGCTACAATTTTATAACAGTTGTCACATTTTAATCTTCGATGTCGTGTATGAATTCTCAGAATAATATGGTAAATATGAATAATAAATTTTAACGACTTGTTAAAAACCTATAACCTGCGGAGTTATAATAAGTCTATAAGTTGTCTGAAAGCGACTCATTTTACCTTATGAACATTTCAATTCATGCTTTGCATTCAGAAGTCAGAGAGACAAAAAATATGTGAACCGCTCAAAAATACCTGAGGAAATCCAAGATATCTCGTTTTATTCTCGAAAAAGGTTTGCTTTTACTAAGCGTCATTTCTAACTAGACTGCTGTTAGAATTTCAGCTATATGCATCACGTGGTTTAATTTTCATAGTTGTTTGAAGCAACAACTAATTGTTTATTTTGCCAAATGGAAAAAAATGAGTTTAGTGAGGTGATTGAACAGTTTATTGAAAATGCTTAACACCGAAAGAGATCCATGTCAAATTGAATGAAGCTCATAGCACGTGTGGTCGATTCAGAAGCTAGTTTGGAGCTTTTCCGTAGCAATTTTGACGAGTTTCTGTATCTTTCTAAAATTATGAACAAACCATCTAAATTTGTAAAATCCGCTATTTAAAGGTATTCTGATAAATTTATATTTAAAAACCCAATTATCACGACCACATTCAACTACACGCTCTTCATGGACTACTGAATAGACGTGGTGGAAGCACTAGTGCGTTCTGATTATCTATACTGGTGGATACAATCAAAAATACACCTTTTAAGTCCAAAAATCTCATATGAGTCTACAGAAACGACCCAGACATACTCAGTTTGCATACCAAAGAGGACTAAACTAATTATGACGGAGAATTTGAAAGTTAGATTTAGAAGTTCAGGACATGTAAATTTGAAAATATAAAGCAAAATATCGTTGAGGAAAATTAGAAATTTATAGCCTGTTCGAGGTGAGATGGAAGGATAGACAAGATTATTGGAGCGATAGTTACAGAGTAATCTACAAGGAAGAATCGAAATACTTTGTGTTTCCACTATATGGAATTGATTTCTGTCGAGTTGAGTCACTATACTCTAGCATCAACTGGAACATCATGCAACAATTCGGCGCACATTTGACAGCAATAAGTTCTATCCTGTGGAAATGCAAAGTATTTTGATCCTTCCTTGTGCATTACTATGGAATTCCACAAAGCATCGTCACCAACTATCTCCAAAATACGGAGTAATCTACAAGGGAGGGGAAGGGAACCAGTGGGGTATCTGTAGTGATCAGGTCAGGAGCAGCTCTGATGGGTAGTTACGGTAGACGTATAGGATAGGGGTTTCCATTATCACCTGTAATATGAACGAATATGTAAAGTAAATGGCAAAAAAGGCACGAAAAAAACTGAAACTAACTGAAACTCAGGGGAAAATTTCAAAAAATCATTAAGGCTTGCGGATGATCATGCTTTAGTTACCCTTTCAGCCAAGGGGCTGTGATTACTGCTAAACGTATTAGAGACTCAGTATGATAGGGAGGCAAAAACTAGAGTAGGCGGGGCAGTTTACCTACTTCAGAAGTGTTTTGGATGGAGAGTGTCAAAGTAGTAGGGACATCAGGAGAGGAGTTCTTTCAATCACCGAAGTTTTAATTAGCAGGGAATTGATGATGGGACGTCGAGAAAAGGTGTTTAAAATATACATGACTACGGTGATAGACGTAGAGAATAGGCTTTTAAAATGTGGGTATAGAGCCAGATATAAAAGGTGACATGGGCAAAAAGGAAAGAAAACGATGTACTAGGCATGTTTAGGCAAGAGTGGGGATTGTTGAGAGAATTTTATTGGAAGTATGAAATGTGGATACAGGGTATTTTGATGCGATGAGACTTCGACGATGACAGAAAGCAAAAACATAGGTGAGAAGAGGATGGGCACATTGGACGAAATGAAGGGAAGGAGGATGCACTTATATGTGTAAATGAAGAAGGGTTTTATTACAGTAACAAATGTTCAGTTATGTTCTATTAGTAAAGCCAAAGCATTTTATCGTTGATCAGTATGTGCCTGCAGAAAACTTCCCTTAAGCGGTAGAATACTTATAAAAACAATTCAAATAGTCCTCAAGCCCTCAACAATTTGAATGGAGCTTTGCCATGCATTTTTGAATTTGCCTATTTTAAAAACTGCCAAACACTATCTACTACTTCCTAACAGGAATAAGCTAGATTATGATCGAGTAAATGTGGTAATGCATCTAAAATTTTGCGTCAAATATTTGATACGATATGCATGTTTGGCTATAATAGATGCGTTTACGGCTTACTAAATATTTTTTTATTTTTAAAGCCTTTACTCAGACATTACCTTACCAAGAAACAATGAAGTTAAATTATGTTAGACCCAGCACCAATGGCTGTTGCCATTTAGTAAAATGGGCCGATTGCTAGTGGCTCTCTTTGAGTATTTTTCCTTCTGCCTACTACATCGTACGTAACATACGTCTTTTAAAATTATACTTGATATGTGGGTGCTATATTTTCAACAATGAGAAGCAATACAATGCGTTATTCTGTTTTGCTCATTGATAGTGAAGCATATGGCTTGAAAAAAATTTAGTATTTTATGATGAAAAACGCTTCGAGAGGCCCATTTTGTAGTCGAAAGAGGGCGTATCTAAAAATATTTCTAATTTGTGAATTCGAATAACAATAATTTTTTTTCTGCTTTTTATAATTCAGGCATACCTTGTTTTACCTCGTTCAAGTACAGTTGTGATTCATTCATATAAGTTTTAGAACTATGAATTTAATAACAATCATCATCTCACGACTTTAATATATCTTATCCAGCGGTTAATGATTGGTAATTATGATGTATCCAGCAGCGTTCTCATTACATACATTTTAACTCTTCAAATTAATATTTTTATTAAATCGAATAAGTCCTTTTAAATAATATTCTAAATGTCAAAGCCATTGGTTCATTTAAATTATAAATGAGTCATATGCTAACACATTGAAAGTCTCAAGTTAAAAATCTCATTTCTATGAAAACTCCTTTGAACAGGTGTAGTTACATTAGCAAACCGTTTCTCTTCAGTGTCTTTTACATCTCTTACACTCTGTGTGCGGGTGCATGTTGTATTGAAAGAAATTTCATTTTTTCTTTTTAATTGGATATTATATCAACCCAAAATCTAACAGCGGGCAATGATACCAATTTAATTATTGAAATTTCAATCGAACAACGTTCTAAACGGGGATACCTTTGGAAACCCGTATTTTTTAAGATACGGGAAGAAGGAAAAGAAAAGAAAAAAAATGGAGGAAGAAGGAAGGAAAAAGTGTCCATTCCGCTCGCATCCCATCCCGGTGGCCATAGTATGGGTCTACTTGGGTGTTTGTTTGTGAAGGGAATGGAGAGGAGAGAGGGGGTTCTGTTTGCGAATAGGGTTGAGGGGGAGAGAGTGCGCCCTCTCCCGTCGGAAGAATGTAGAATGACGTTGCTCAGGAGGAGGGGTTCTTGGGAGCGTCAAGGTGTAGACAGTCATGCGTTCCGGAGCTCCGCGAGAGAAGTCCGATAGGGGAGGCTCATACGACCTAACGATGAAAGTGGTTGTCACAAATTCGCGGGGGCCAACAAAAAGCCTCCCCTTTCGAAATCACTCCGGGAAATGATAAGTATTTCTCGGAGATTTCTTGCAAATTATCTCGGTGTTATCAAGTTTTTTACACATTCTAAGCGCAACTCTCTGCTTAGAAGCCTGTATTAAAACATGTGCAAACAGTCATAGCGAATAAGGAACTTCCTAGTAAACTATACCTGATAATTAGACATTGCTGAAAGGGAAACATCAGCCTTAGATGATTTTTAGTGAAAATGCTGGTCTTATTGACAGTTAAGGATAATTTGGCTTTCAAGTAGAACAGGAAAAAACATTCTACATCTTCACATGTCCCATTTGTCTTCGATCTCATTGAAATACATATTACTACTAACAATAAAATATAAGTATATACGTACAAAATCTACATTAGAATCGAGTGATTACTGAAGTTTATACATAGGTATTCAAATTAATAACCACAAAAAAGTAAGTTGCAAAATAAATTCCATTATTAGGAAATAACGGAAGTCATTTTACCATGCCATTTTATGCTTAGAGCTTAATATTGTAAGCATATCGATTGTTAATGCTTGGCGAGGAAAGTTCAAGGAAAAATAAGAGTGCATTTTTGGATTGATTTACATATATATATATATATATATATATATATATATATATATATATATATATATATATATATATATATGTATATGAAAATAAATAAAAACATAAATTAGTCCGGGTAGCCAAGGGGTATAGCGTTGAACTACTGACCGGAGGACCCGGGTTCGATTTCCGGGCGAGCCTTTCCGGACAACCTCAGCTCCATCCAAGTTATGTGATTTTTCGGGGTACTTTGCCTTCCTGGGAAACCATAACTGGCATAGGAAAAATCACTGACCTCCCTACGTTGATGCGAGAATTTCACACGCCGTCGGGCATAGTACTGGGTGAACTCTACCATCGCCTAACAAACCGACTTTCGGCTTGATTACTTGGTTTATGGTTAAAAGGTTTATGTTAAGGTTATTGGATTACTCCTTGCAACTATTGACGTGAGGAAACCGAGTTTGAATGCCGAATAATGGCTTGGGGCTATTCCATCCCGAAATCCGCGTGAAACTATTTCCGATTGCTAGAGCTTTGTTGGAAACTAAGTGTAACAAAGGAAAATTGTCCTGATCTCTCCCTACTACTCTAAATATTGTTCTTTTAAGCACCTTAGAGGCACCCTCACCAATAAAAACCACCTATCTGATCGAGTCTTCATATACATTTCACATGATAAATAGTTTTACTTAAATTCCGCGAGCTTCATTTCAGACAAAAACTCTGATTTCTGATTTTCTCCATTGATCATAATAATTGCTATACGAAGTGCTGCTTCATATGTAAATGAAGAACGTTATAAACAGCAAAGCATCATGTTTGCAAATTAACTTTTAGCATTATCAACAGCTCAAGTATTTGGAATATCAAGAAGGGAAGCAGAAATTATGGTTTTTAACGATTTTTAGCGTAGTGTAACAGTTGCTTAGAGAAAATTTTGGTCCAGATTACAACATAAATACAATATTAGAATTCATTTATAGTGTATAAATTAGAGTCAAACGACTACTGAAGTTTATAATTGGAGTATAACCTTCAATAAAAGGAGTTAGAGCAAAATGAATTTAAAAAAAAATACATAGGAAACAAAATAAGTTCAAAAGAACGAGCGAATAATAACAAATGCAAAACTTAACATCTTCTTAACTCAAGCACCCTATTTCACACCACAGTGAACTACGTTGGTGAGCACGTGAGTCAAAATTTCTTTTAGGTGAGTCATACTTATTGCTTTGAATTTATTAATGCGGATGAGATAATTATTAGTAAATTTTAAGGTAAAGGAATAGTCCATTTTCCGGTTCGAAAACTTTAACTTTTAGCCAATTCATGTGCAACTAGTTGCTGAAAAAATGAAATGATGGAATGAAAATAATGATATAATTTTAAGGATTTAAAAATTATTAATTTTCTCATTGTTGCATCATGTTCCAGAAAAATGGAAGGTTTATAGATAGATATATAGAGGTCTTTATTCTGGCGACAATGGGACTAAATGATCCCTTCTTCTATCCATTTAACACATTCTGATATACATATCTTAATGTGCGTAAAATTTATAGGTACACACATGCACAATACCTTTACACGCGCATAGACTTAAATGCATAAAGACCGATGGACATACATTACACACAGATATGCACATCTAAAAAAATATATACGTCCATATATAAATATAAATGAATATGCACCTACACATACAAAAAGTAAGTTACAGTTAAGACAAAAGGAAGACTTCAGATGGATCGACACCTTTTTCATATAGTTTTAGGAGAAAACGCCAGGAAGGTTGAATTTAGTCAATTGTACGGCAATAAGATTGAAACATAAATAATGATTAGGTTACAAAATAAAGGAAAAATCAGTCTTTAACTCATTTGTCAAAACTTTTGTTGGATATAATTAATTTTAAAAAGAACAAATAAGATCATAAAACGATAACAAAAGGGTTGATTACATTAAAAAACGAACATTTATGTTTTTTTAATTAATATCAATTAAAAATACACATAATTTTTTATGTAAGGTTTAATACGGACACTGATAACTATGAGAATAGTTTGAAAACTCCGTTCAAAAATGAAAATAACATTGCTTTTGGAATAAAATAATAATTCTCTACCTAGTCTCCTTATAGGCATATAATCTTTTCTGATGCTGTTCCAGTCTGTTGATTCCTTCCAAGTAATGATATCGTTTCAACTCTGCAAAACAGGAAGAAATTTCCTGTTTCCGCAAGTTCCTCCTCGTTTGAATAAAATATCCTTCCCGCCGGCTATTTATTCATATTGTATAACGGTTAGTAGTTCGAGGAAGCTAAGTCTAGAGAACGGAGGGTACGGGAAATGGTTTATTAGCGACCACAACAACATAGGAGGTAGCTGTTGCGTTGACGTAATGGAAAAGTACTTTCTTCGAGCAAATGGTAGACAATTTTATTGCACATTGGTTTTCAAATGGCCTAATAACGATGCGTAGTATATTTTAATAATACTTCCTTTTTCCAGTATTCAGTTAAGATTTCTCCTTGCGAATACCAAAAATTAGTTGCCATAATCTTTCTAGCTGAAGGAAAAGTCTTCGCCTCTTTTGATGAGGACATCCTGCTGGACTTCCTGCATGTCAATTCTTTGGACTGCCCCTTAGTCTCCCACGTTTAGTAGTGTATTCATATTTCATCTAAGGTGACGCCTAAAGTTCAGCAAGTTTTATTGAAATCCTGTTAAGAGTTCTTGAGGCATAGCAAATGATTTTGTTTTTAGTCAGCTACGAGCAATCTAAGTCCGAATGATACTGATAGCATTCCCATGTCCAAATGTTGATACGAAACTTTATGCACTTGTACTGTATGTAAACCTTGAGGCCCCTACAGCTTCATCAACCTTCGGTGCTTTCACTCTCCTACAATCCATTTTTTGTTTCATGGATTTTATCAATAATTTATTGAGTACTTCATGGAGTGGATTTTTAGATAAGTTCAAAACGTTCAGTGTCAATTTTGGTCATATTGGCACTCAAAAAAAAATTGAAACTGCTTGTAACCCATTTTAATAGATCTAATCATCTAAAAGTTATTCAAAATAATTACTGATAAGTTTTTCTTTGGTCTACTAAGGCGATTTTTCTTTCACAAAATAATATTTGAACAATACACGACTTTCTCTTTTATCAATTATTTTTGGAAATTACTAGACTTTCTCTCTTTGAACAGGGGTTAAACTTCGAGTAATATAACAACCAAAATGGCCAAAACTTTGATGTGTTCATACTACTACCTAAAAATATGTACCCGTGGTTTTAATTGTTTTTGTCTTTTTAGGGGATTTCACATTATTTTCATGATTATTCACGTAATGTGAACTTTTTCTTTGCCTTAAATCATTCTCCTCTTAAGTTCACTCCATCACTCTGCATTCATATATTGTCAAAATTTTATTAGCTAGCATCTTAGAACACGACTGTGTGCTTAATTTATATAAAATGACACACATATATTTATGCATATAGGAGGTCTCTAAATTAAGAAATGAGTCTGATCTTTTAAAAATTTTTCAATAAAATAGAACAACAATTTTATATTGTCCACTTCAAAATAAGTTCCTTTTGAAACCACACAGCGCTAGAGACGATTTTTCTACCCCTCATAGTAGTGATGGAACTCCGATACTGGAATAGCCTTCAGCTCGTCGGTTACAGCCGATTGAATGTTTTCGACTGTCCAAAAATGAGTTCCCTTGAGGTGATTTTTCAACTTAAAGAGGAATAAGTCACGAGGACTCAATTCAGGCGAATAAGAATCCTGAGGAGCCACAGGGATATTTTTACTGGCCAAAAACTCGTTCATTGAAATTGCTATGTGACAGGAGGCATTATTGTGATGCAATACCTAGTTGTTTTTTATGTTTGGTCTCACAAAAATGACCCTTTGTCTACGTTTTTCAAGAACCTACCGGTAAAAGTGTTGATTGACCGTTTGACCTTGAGGTATGAACTCTTTTTGGACAATTTCGTGGATATCGAAAAAACAAATCAGCATGCATTTGATCTTCGACTTCCTTATCATTACTTTTTAGGGCCTTGAGAGGCTAAAGTGTGTCATCCCATGCTCTGGCGCTTGGTTTCTTGGTCGTGCTGAAACACCCAAGACTCGTCACCAGTAATGACACGTTGCAGCGAATAGGGGTTATTTGCAATCGAATCCAAAAATTCAAGGCACTATTCCTTCCTGATGTCCTTTTGGTCTTGCAAAAAGCTTTTGGAAACATTATTACGCAGATTTTTCTCATCCCCAATTCATTGGTCAAAATCTGATGATGGGTAGTTTGAGTCAAATTCAACTCTTCCCCGATCATTCTGCCTGTCAACCGACGATCTGAACGAACAAGATCCCGGAACTTGTCGACATTTTCATCGATTCCTGAAGATGAAGGCCTTCCACTTGGTGGTCATCTTCAATCGACTCTCTTCCTTCTGAAAATGCCTTAAACCACCAAAAAACTGGGCTCGTGACAAAACGCTATCTCCGTAGGCCTGCGGAAGTTTAGCCAGAGTTTCCGTTACAATGTGCGCAAGTCTGAAGAAAAACCTGAAAGCACATCGAAATCGATGTCACTCATTTTTAGAACACAATGGAAAAAATATAATAATATATATTCATGCATATTATAAATATATACGTGTATAAGTATGTGTGCACGTACATGTAATTTTTCACCCCTCGTAGTAATACGTGACTTGTCAATGACGTGAAGCTTATATGGTGGAATCGGTAGTGAGTGAACTCCTTAATTAGAGCTCTAGAAGTTCCAATTATCCGAATGACGTTGGAATCAAAATTATAAAATCCACCTGTTGGAAAGTGAGCGATGAGGCTATTTGCATTTTACAACGTTTTATGTCCCCATATTTATTTTTAATGGGATTTTATCGTTACATGCGCCTTAGTTCCATGAGGATAATGTTTTAAAGCGTGTGAAATTGATATTTATCACATTTGAATGCCTCTATAAATACCGATATTTTTATTATAGCTAATAGCTCTCTGGAAAATGTTCCTCTCATAACTGGAAACTGGGTGAAAACTACAGCATATAATACCAAGTAAACATAGAATTCCTTCCATGGGCTATAACCATGAGGCGATGAAAAGAACTTGTGCGATCGGATCCATCGGAGGTGAGTATTCTAGAGGTGTGGTGGTTGAAGCAATGATAATTGTTCCTGGTCGGGTCATCTATGCTAGATGGGACAATGGATAGCCGGAAGGTATTCCGCCCAGTGTCTGTCTCGCGGTGAGTGTTTAGGTTGTAAATACTTTCGTGAAAAAATATGATATATATATATATATAATTATGACTCTATGATTTAAAGTATTATATATAATACTTTAAATTAAGTTTCTAATCAATTCAATTTGTAAAGCAAATGTATCGTTTAAAAAGACAATATCAAAATATTATTTTTCTCTGACAAAACGGAAAAAAATATCACTCAGTTAAATATACACGTACTTCCCCTGCTATATCATATTTATAAATATATTATATAATGTATATGTATAAATATAGGGGCAATGTATTGAATTAAATGATGTTTTTCGATTTTGTCATAGAAAAATAATATATTGGTATGAAATAATATTTTTTCATCAAGTTCTCTTTTTAAATGATATATTTCCTTCACAAATTGATAAGAGACAATTACCTGCTAGCTTTTTTTTAACTTTTATTGAATTTCAAATTTATTTTACTTTCGTTGTTATTATTATTTAAGTTAATGAGGTCCGTTATAATGGTATCTACCTTATTGAAATTTCTCAGCAATTTGGTACGTTTCTGATTTTTCGTTTCTTGTTTAGTCCAATTTAGGAAAACTTAATTCGCTTGATCAATTATTCTGAATGGAAAATATAGTATATTTCTGCGAAAGTTAACTTGGCTCCACCATCCGTTTTCTGGGTTGAGCATATTACATTTATTAATGAAAGTTATGTGGAACCACGAGGGGAGGAAAGTTTTGATTTCCTCGGCCAAGGGAATCCGTTTACAGTTAAGGAACATGATTGGAAGGGCCAACGTAAGGACGTGGAGATAATCAGTGCTGCAATAGTATTTTCTGGAAGATCCATCACCAGTTCCGGCAAACGGCATACTGTGATCACAGAGTCCTCTTCATGAAACATGAGAAGGGACTTAATTTATGGCAAAACAGTTGTGACGATTATTTCAAAACCGGAAGAAAAATTGTATCAGAATAATACATACGAGTATGAATCGTCAATATTCGTTCACCAAGCTAGAGTCCGAAATGGATTAATGTGGGATTTATACCATGCCTAAATCTAGCAGACACTTATGATAAAAATGATATTATATATATATTTATATATATAATATGCAAAGAATATATATATATATACATATATATGATATTACCCCTACAATAAAAAATAAAATACCCAGATTAGTTCAGACGAATAGCGCCGTCATCAAAATTTGTACCTCAAACTGATCAAACGGGCAATAAAATTTTATAAATTACGTTAAGTTTCTCAACTAACAAGCATGCACATGACGTAGATAAGCTATTTACTCCTGTTTAAATTGCATAACGTCGGCATTACTTCGTTAAAGTCATTTCAAGGAGAAGAAGTATTTTATTCATTCCGTGATATCAATCATTGCTAACAATACCTCCAAAGCTGCCAATCTTGTTAGATAGAATCACTTTGTCGGCCTCGGTGGCTGCGGGATAACGTCCTCGTCTGTCAATCTAAGGGTTGCGGGTTCGATTCCCGCCTGGATTAGTTTCCCTCCACCTAGGGCTTGCATGTTTGTAATCGTCTCCATTGTTTTCACTTTAATATTCCGATGTACAGGTCAAAATGTACTATTTTAGGGTTAAGGTTGAATGAATAAATAAACTTGATTCGGTTACTGACTCGCACCAGAGAAACCATTTTTCCCAAGCTCAACAACCTATCCGCTAGTAACTTTACTTTCCTATCGGTCTAATGTACAGAGCACGGCTCCTGAGCGCAGTTTTTCCCTCCAAACTTCATAATTAGATATCAAAACACTATATTTAATACATTTATCAGTATATTAGTAAGCCCGAATAAGCCCGTATTTTTATCCCGTGAATGGAATATGCTGCCCTGTTTAATTAAGCTTGATTTTGGTGGTATTTCGTTTTTCATTGTTCATTCATTCATAAATGAAAATTTATGTTATGGCAAAGTTCTGATTGCACAAAAACAATTCCTCCGTATATTCAATCTTAATAATCCCGCGACAATATACATAAATGTTCAGGTGAAAACCATGAAACGTTCAGCAATCTTCGCGTAACTCACGGGAAGGTCTCCAGTGTTACGTCATTCTGATCCCTCTTGCGATAATGAGGTGGCTTAGCGGGAGAAAAATACTTCAAGTCAATTAATTGAACAAAAGTTTTCTCTCTTCACTACTAACTCCCATCCCTAAAGATTTTTCTCCAGCTCAGGGAGAGCACGAGTTGAAATTATTATCGTTTCCACTGAACCAACTCATCCTAACTCTGCGTTCGTTTCTGACCGCAGGAATGGCTAATGCAAAACCGTATCGGTGTGCATTAGGGTAATTTTCATTCGACAATTGGGAGTGTTATATGTGCGATAAGATGAAATTTCGTAAATCTGCAAGTGAAAGGTCAACCGAAACGTGTATGCACAAAAAAGTATGATGGCGAAGGTGACTTCTTGGATTGCACCCAGTGGCGTTCCTTTTGAAGTCCATTTCGGACTCGTTTTTGATGACCCGATTACATCTATACAACTTCCCCTTGCCGTCGGATCAAGTAGTGTGATATAAGAAGATTAAGGACTGTGACGCTCCCCTGTACTCGGAACAAGGAAGGTCTCCTCGGCCGGCGACCCCTGACCCCGTGAGCAGAGGTTGAGATTTTGGTGAAGGGATGGGCGTTGGAGCGAGGAGTCATATCTCCCTTTACCATCTTCTCGTCTCCGACCCCCGTCTACCCCCGCATATCTCTCCCCGCCCCATCCCGTCCAAGTATTTGTGTCAAAATGCAAGGGAGTATGTGAGCTAGGGCTTCATGTGGGTGAGATGCGGGCTATTTTGTTTTGGCTTATGCGACTGAAAGGATGGAGGGGTCTCAACAAAAGAGACTACGAAAGAAAAAATTCTTGGGGCACTGCGAAGAATGAAGGGGGGAAGACATGTTAACTTATCGCGAAAATGACATAAAGAGCGGGGCTCTGGAAGAAGAATGGGGAAATGTCCACTCCAATACACTCGGATAATCAGTTGACTAAGCGGTTTGCGCAGGAGCAAAGAGAAAATCTTGTAGGAGGAAGTCTCGTTTCTCGTATTCTGGTAAAAATGCCCACGTAATTCACAATGGGTTACCAGGAGAACATGTGGCGAGTCGTGTTTTCCATTGTTTGAAGGTGGGCTTTAGTTTATTCTCGGAACTATATCCATACAAACAATAACTAAATTTGAACTGGGTTCCTTCAAGAATCACTCAGGTTTTCGGTTTCCCAGCCATTTCCCCCCCCCCGATCTCAACTCTTCAGTGACCTGAGACTACGCTTTCTACCAAAGGCAATGAGGAATCAAAGAAGGACCCCCTCGAAAATACAACACGAGATTCTCTTTGTCAAGTTCACAGGCACTCCGATACTAATGAACCCAAACGAATGCGGCTAAAAATATGTACAAACTCCTTTTGCCGATGTTAATCTCCATTTTTTACGAATATACATTGTATCATTGAATAATTGTAATCAAAACAAGCAATTATTTTTCCGGTCGTGAGTACAATTGGTATGCCTTCGCAATTTGACGTCAGTAGATTTGCAGACTTAGTTGTCGGAGACAAGCGATTGCAATTCATTCGTGTTACTCTAAAAGGTTTGTTTAAAAATCATCGGGAAATACTTCGGAAAAACAGATTTATATCAGATGCCTCAAAATTCCTCAAAGTTAATCGTCGGCTCTTGAGCGTTGACACACTTTTTCCAGCAGCTTTTCCACAGCTGAAAGGCTTCCTGATAGATGGACTCCGGAAGGTCCTTAAGGGTCCGCCTACAAGCTTCTTTGACGGTATTTAGGGTCCCATGGGGTTGTCCCTTGAGGAAGGATTTCACTTTTGGGAATAGAAAATAGTCTGCTGGTACAAATTCAAGACTGTAAGGGGGTTGGGGAATCGTTACGATATCGTTTTTTCAGGTAGTCGCTTACCTTAGAGCAGTTGTGGCTGAATCATTGGGACAATTTTAGCACAGATTTTTCGTATCACCAAATTTCAGTGATAATAGTGTGCAATGTCATTTTATCATTGTCAATGCTATCTGCGATCATGCGCACTGTTAATTGAAGGTCTACATTCAGCATTTCACGCACACGTTGCACATCGTCGTCGGTTCTTGACGTTGACGACCGTCCAGTGTGGGGCTCTTCCTCCACGCTCTCTCGGCCATCTCTGGAAAGCTTTTGCCACTTAAAAACTTTCCAAATGCCCTGCTTAAAAGCATGCTCAGCGTCTTCTTACCTGCCTTCCCCAGTTCAACGAAATATTTAATGGCATACCAATGTTTAATCGTTCGCTGAATTTTGAACTTGCACCGAGTCATTCGATAGGGGTCCACTAAAAACACAATCTAGCCTGAACGAATGCTTGCAGGTGAATGGCGCTTGGAGCGTATTGAAGGTCAGAGCCCCCACCACCGAGCGCGCACGATTCAACGTACCGATATCGGAAAAATTGTTCCTGATACTTTTTATGCAAACCTTGTAGCGATCTTCGGGATAGAAAATAATATATATGTTATTTCGACCTCTTATCTCCAGTTCAATCTCAACGCTTCACTGAAACTTGGGAGTCAGATCACCCTTGATATTTGACCCATATTGATAAAATACTGAGTAATACAGTATACTTTTTCTAGCACAGCCTCAAAGTGTTTTTAATCTATAAACGTCAACATGACTCACCTCGATGATCCCCTATTGAACTGAAACATCGTGACAAAAGTCCCAAGATCTCACCCTCAACAATTGAGTGTACCGAGTATGCCAAACGTAGATACTTGTTCAGGCGGTTAAGTGTTCAAGAAAACCCTCTCGCAAAACACACAAGAGACTTGGAACTGAAGTGGCTCATTTATTCTTCCAGTTTCTGCCATAAATTCCCTGTTTATCGCCAGATATATCGGGTTCCCTCAAGCCAAGTCGCAAAGGGGTTGCTTTTTGGGAAGGCCGTTAAATTCATCGCTGTCAATCAATCTCGATACACCTGCTTCAAAAAATAAAATACCGTTCTATTAACTTGATTTTCTCATGCAGGGACACCTCCGTATTCCTGACTCACTGACAACTGTGGCATGATGGCCCGATTTCCATGTTTACTTCACCTTGCCGTGCTGGTACGAAAATGTACTCGTACACTCATTTACTCCTTGCATAAACTTTCAAATCCGAATCAATCACATATTTCGTTCATTGAATAAGTTATTTAAATAGATATTGTTGACAGCGGGTGTTAGGCGAGTTAAAAATGCTAATCGCGAAATAAATGCGATTAAATGAAGGAATGAAGGAAATAAAAGTCGGGCAAAAGAAGCACAAGAAACCCGAAAGGGATGGATCAAGAACAACCCTCCCATTATTCCGTTGGGTATTTTATAGGTCGACAAATGAGAATGGTTAATTAACTGCCTTGTTGTTAAGTTATTATGCGTACTGTTAAGATACAATGCCCTTGGTTAGCTTTTTAAAACTCAGGAACCAGATTAACATTATCCATTTACTATATTTATTACCGACTTTATTACGGCGAGATTGAGACTTTTGTAGGCACTTCTTTTCTGCAGTCACTTTTTCCACCTAACTCCTAAAAACAAGTAAAAAATTGAAGAATAGTACCCAAGGCCTAGGTGGAAGAAATAAAAATTCGGTGGGATTCAAACCGGCGACCTCTGGGTTGGCAGGTAAGGAAATTACTCCGCCGGCACCGGGACAGGTTCTGTTGATAATTACAAGTATGTAGTCAATACACTTTCAGATGGCTTCAGGCTTCGCTTTGTTACTTTATTTTATAACTGATGGGCCAGATCCGCATATACTTTATGTCAAACTGCGCATAAAGATGGCCCTCCCCATGATCCCTCTCAAAAGGCAGACTAATGGGACGCTATCAATGGCAGGAGAGCAACACTTCCCAGAGAACTTCCCTTGTTGTAGAACTATGAAGTTGAATTTATTTGTATTATTTTAGTTTTGATTTCATGGAATCTTAATGGAAATAATTTCTACATACTCAAATCGAATCAAAGTCGTGGTGTGGAAGCTTAATATTGAAAATACGTAACATCCAATTTTTCAAAAGAGAAAACAACATAGCCATAAAGTTACATTAGAAAAAGTCCTTTTTTTACGACATGTGTATACGAAAAAGTTCTGCTGCATACTGTAAAGCAAAACGTTTCCAAAATTCTCTTTCACCTACCCTAGTGATTAAATGCCGAATATCATTCGGAAACGTTTTATTTGTGTCCTTAAATATCCTTTAACTCCCCAACACGTGAATTTTATTCATTCATTTAAATATTGTTGTACCCAGAAGTTAATTTGGTCGCATTTGAAGTAATGAAAGGCAAGGTCAAGGTGGGCAAAGCGTTTGGATCATGGCCAGAGAGTCATTTCATTCATCGATTTGGTTATAATCCGGATGAATATGGGAACCCTGGCTTCAAACAAACTATATTTTTTAGATACAATATCTTTCACGGAAATCACGTGAAGGATGCAAACTCCTCCCTCTACCACTTCCCTGACGAGCCAAGCTCAGACGCCACAAAAGGCTCAATGCGAGCTCTACTCTCACCTATTCAATTAGCATTACGATTGATTACTCCAGTGAATGGTTCTTCAAAGGCTCTTACCAAGGCCAACAGTGCCACAGCACACAATGGCTCGGTTTGGGAAACGAAACCCAGAAGTGATCAAAATACGTTCCGATTCGATTGACATCGGTGTAACTAAAAATTCCGACTCGTGACTGTCACGGTCATTCCCGAGGCGGGAAGGCCACGCCGGAATGAATCGATGCGGCGCTGTGGAATCGGACACCCTGGACCATCGATGCACAAATATCGAGCCGAAGGATTGCGATGGCTACGGCACGCGCCATCACGTGGGCATCCACAGCATAATCCGACGGGGGTCAAGGGGGAGGGTGGGGGGGAGATACTGAGAGAGGGGTTGGTAGGAGAGGTATGTGAAGGGGAGGAGAGGGAAGGGGAGCGGGAGAACCATTCGATTACGGCCCTATATCGTGGTGATCGGACCCTTGCAGGCCAAAAGGTGTTGGGAGGAGGAACGGACCCCCCGCGAGGGGAAGAGAGAGGAGGGACTGAAGAGGACACGACTGGAATGGAACGTGGCGGAGAGAACGGGGAGAAATGGTGAGGTTGGTGGGCACAGGGGTGTGAGAGGAGGGCATCCGAAGTGAGCTGGGGAACGAATGGGAATGGGGAGGCATCGCATGACCGGGCGGGTCGGATGACAGTATCGATTTCATCTTCGGAGAGTTGCCCCCCCCAACCGCCCCCTGCCCCCTACAGTCCTTTCTACTTGCTTGTGATGGACGTATTTTTAGGCGAAAAGGGGGCCAGAGGAAGGAATAATCGTCGCTCTTTTCCACACCCCCAGCCGTCACGGTCGCTCCCGGCCGGCTGGCGGGAAGGGAGGTATACGGGGAGGTGAATGTTGCTGGGTAGGGTGGGGTGAGGGGTTGAGCCATTCCCTTATTTGCACGCTAATCTCCTTCAGAGCCCCCCTCCCCGATTTCCTCCGCCTTCCGCCGCCCCACATTCTCCTACCCATCCTTACTCTTTGCCTAACCCAAAGGGCTCCTTCCCTCTCCCGCTCCCCCTTAGCTTTTATTCCCTTTAACACCCCGACGCCGCTCCTCCCGTCCCACTTTCAACATCCTCCCTTTGCTCTCCGCCCCAGTGGACGCTGTGACACACCACTGCCGTCGCACTGCCCTCCTCCAACGCCCGAACCAGCGCCTCCCCGTCCCACCGGCCCACGTGTCCCTTTCCACGAGGGTTCCCTCCCATCCTGCCCCTACTCCGACATGGGACGACCCATCCCTCTCTTCTCAGGCCTGCCCTCCCATCCGCCCAACTTCACCCTTTTGACCCCCACCCGAACAACACCACCGGGCATAGGGCGTCCCATTATGTTGTTTGCCCAGCATAAACAATGTTATCATCTTGGGCCAGCTTTCCCTGTCACAATAAAAGGCTTCCGTAAGAAATCACGCCCCTGCCTTGGGAGTATTAATGTGAAATGTCATTGCGAGCTCAGAGTCGAGAGGTCTCAACTTTTCGCGCATTGCCGCAGTAATCATTGGTACCGTCTCATTTGAGTGAGTAAAACTTTGCCTTGTTACGGTAACTTTCCAATCGGAGGCGTTAAAGCGCCTAAACGTTTTGGAAATTTTGATATCCTTTATTTTTATCACCATCACATCGCCATCATAATGGACTGTTCCCATATGAACCTCCTTATGAAATATTTTTCTGGAATAGAGAGAAGGGGTTTGAAATTGACGAGTATTTATTCGAAGAATTCGATGAAGAGATATCCCCTGAATCGAAAAGGAATACATTTTTAGATATTTAAACCTGTTTGACTAAAGTCAAAAGATGAAGAAAATGACAGAGTTATTTCTGTAGAAAAGACTCAGATTGCGATGGGGAGCAAGAACCATATATATATATATATATATATATATATATATATATATATATATATATATATATATATATATATATATATATATATATATTCCAAGAAAGGAATTTCACTTCTGAAGATAGACTACTGATACCTGACAAAAAATTATATAGGCCGAAGAAAGCGCATCAATAAAACATATCTATTCAAAACGTGTTTCTCTGTAGCACTGAGACATGGAAAATAGCCGCTGCGGGGATTAATGCAGGAAGATTAATGAACATATTAAAATGTGAAATGTGGTGCTACAGGAGAAAAATTACGTTTTGAGAAAAGATGGACTGATACCGACGGTCGTTGAGGGAAAAGTAAACGGGAGGACTCACCCAATAAGATACCGGTTGGTGTGCTCGGAAGATGTAACAAAGGGGAATTCAATAGAAGAAATGAGTGAATTAAAAGTCCTGAACTGACAAAAGGTGTGAGCGGAGAGCTGATTTAAACCTACACATGTTTTACTTTGAGAAATCTTGGGAGAGTATCCCTTAGAGTGTTGCCTCGCCGGCCCTAAAGAACATCATAGTGCATTAAGTAAATTTTACATGTTAAAAGTTTAAAAATACTTTATAATTAACTAAATCCATCTTATGCATGTAAGCATGAAAATAATAGTGATTAGTCAATCAAACCAATAATAGGATACATGATGATGCAACTTTCTATGCGTAAAGAGATCAGATATCAACTATCCCTCAAAATACTATGATTAATGAAGTTCTCTCACTTTTTTGGCTCATTAAAACTGAAATGTATGCTAAGTTTTGCTAAATGCTAACACGTGAGATTTCTTTTTCCAGGACTAGGCGGTTATTTTGTAATTCCTAATAGACGAGTTTTCTTTTTGAATAACACGACTCCACATTAGAAAGAAAGAACCTAGTTCAAGGCCTAAGATGATAATATTCGTGCGCAAACCAATAGCATGTTTCTTAGACACAAAATATTAGTCCCATCCTTGATTTCTTTGACATCTTGCAATACTGTAGTTGGTATAGTAGGAAAATTGATTCCCAAAGTTCCAAGTAAGTAAATAACTACTGTTTTAAACAATGTTTTTTCGAATATAATGTTTCTCCGGTTCTATGTTCGTCGTCATTCACACGCATTAACTTCAGTAAACAAGTTCACTTGGAAAACAAGTTCATAACCTCATAGAGACACGTGTATTATTCATAAAATTAAATACTTTCCTTGGGTTGCCATCACTATTGCCTCTTTGGATGGATGGTCACTTAGTTATAGAGGCCTGACAAAAAGTAAGAAATAATTAAATCAGTTTGGTTATCATTGCTTAAATATAATTATTTTCAATGTGTTTCGGCAAAATAAATTGTGCCTTTTTCTTACTAACCACTTGTATTGGCCTGTGCTCAGTCTCTCTAGGATATGACTCCATGGTTCACTAGTTCACTTGAAAACCAACATTGGATGGCGGTTGCACAATTCTACTAAATACCATCAGAAACGACATGAACAATACCTCCCAAAAACTGCACATTAATCAGACCGTGATTCCCTATCCTGTTCTACCACAGCTCTTAAAATCCTCTTTAGCCCATTAGACAAAACCAAAGACTTCTTGCTTTATTTGAAACTATTTCGAATAGAATTTAGGGAAATTCTTTGGTAAAGATATCATATCATACAATATCATACAAAATAACGAATATTATGGTATAATATAATAAATCCCTGCAAAAGCAATTTATCTCATCACTATTCTATTGGTGGTTAGCCTCTATGCTATCGACTAAGCACTACCCGTTATTATCATATACATAAATCTACAATGTACGGTGTACGGTGTACATCCATATACAGATATAAATATGTTGTTTTTAGCAAATTATATTTCATCCATTATTGGTTTAGGTTCCAATAATCTACGTTGATAACGTAATCCATTTAGACTATTTAAGTTTCACATCAGATAATACCCACAACTCTTTACAATAGTAACATACTTATAAGACTGACGACTCAAATATAATTATGAATAGATACCTAATAATGAAATGCCCATATCGGGGTATTATTAATGCATCCATAATCCTAAACTCATGACCTAAAGCCACACCGAGTAAACTTTGCAAGCGGCATTGATACTCCAGTTAATGAATGAAACTGAACCGGCTCCTCCGAATAGAGCTGGCGATGTCACCGCCAAGTTAGCCCCAGGCGTGCTTATATCCATAACGCTGTGTTTCTCATGAGGAGCAAATAATGGCATTGATTCTCCGAGTCTGGAGTACAAAATAACCACTCGTAGCTCCATTTTGTTTTGAAAAATCATTTGGCAAATTTTCCTGGATAATTCTAGTGGGAAAAATCTTTTCGGTCCTGATGACACTTTCCCCAAAGTGTCAGATTTTCCTGAGAATATCTTTACAATTTTCGCAAAGGAAAATAACAAAAGATAGATCACCATGCATTAATTTAAGATTTAGTTTCAACCCAGTTAATGATTTATCTATTATTGCCGGTAAGTTTTTAATTTCCAACTATGTACTTCCGAATATTTCCCATAATTTCATTTTTGAATGAATAACTCATTGAAAGGCTGAACATTAATTCCCACTTTACTTAGTAAGAAACTGCACCAAACTTTATTTATGCGCTAGGAATTGTATACAATCCAGGTTCATTCGGTTTATTTAAACTCTAAATTGTTGTTACTTTCAGAACATGTCCCTTTTTTCTTATGAAATGCCGCCTAATGTTCCTTGAAATAATACGGTGAAGAGAAATACCGGAATACAAACATTTTTTTATTTATTTTACGATACTAATAAATTTTTATATGTCTTAATAAAATATAATTCCTACAACTACCTGCGTTATATGCAATTAAATTTCCGTCATTAAATTTGTTTAACCATCATTAACTCATAATTTTAGAAGCTACGTAAAAATATTTTCTCAGTAATTTGTGCTACTGAAAGATTCAGGTTAGCTATTCGATCCTCTTGCACATTAATGACTCGCTCTAGTATTTCAAAATGAGCATTCAATATAAACTTTTACCTTTGAGGAATAAGATTTTCACCGCTGTGAAAAGTTTCTTCCATCCAAGGGGCGGTAAATAATAAAAATTATGAACACTGGGAATACTGGTAACATAACGGGCATAAAAACCTACTGGCAACTGATATGAGGGGAATATGATTTAAAACAGCTCTGCAAAAAGATACAGCGTTAAGATTAAGAAGCATTACGTATCTTACCTTCCCCAGCTTGCAACGCTACGGCAGATAATAAATGCTTTAAAAGACGCATTTCACTAGCAGTGTCATTTATATCCAATCTCGGTAGCGATGAGGAAATATCCGCTCCTGCTGTTTCCTAATAACTTGCTTGTTTAAAACCTACATTATAATAAATAGATGGCTTCGGAACCACATTGCCCTTAGTTATCTTTCTACAAAAAAAATCAACCCGAAGGTCGCTTTGGTAGGTGTTGGTAGAGTTCACCCAATACTAAGCCCTATGCGGTGCGTGAAATTCGCACATCAGGGTAGGATGGCCAATTCCTTTCCCTGTACCGGTTGTGGTTTCCCAGCAAGATCTGATATCCGAAAAATCACATGCCTAGGGTGGAGATACAGGTGCCCAGGGAGGTTCGCCCGGGAATCGAACCAGGGTCCTCCGGTCAGTAGTCCAGCGCTCTACCCCTGGATTACCGCGACCCACTTATCGTGCTATAATAATTGTATCCAGTACATAAATAGTGATCTGATATTACTTTTAATTTTTTACGTCATTCTCATCATATGCAAATAATATGGTATCAGCGATTTCATGGCTACTTCATTCCACGTAGTTAATTGCTTTGACAGAATTCAATCTCGTTTCACTTTGTGGTCTTTACTTTTAAAGTTTTCGAAATCAAAGAGCTTGGGTATATCAAGTGAAGACAAAGCAAACGTTTCTCTGCTCTATAAACGGATCTGCAACTGACGATGACGAACCCTCCTTGACTCATGGTGATTGAAAAATACGGAAGGTAAAGCCCTTTACCCATCAACCCGAGGCGACGTTCCCTCATTACCGCGGAGGGAACGTTGAACCAGATTGAAGCTACCGTTCCCCCTTCAGCGTCGACGAAAAATCCATCATAAACAATCCAGGTGATCGAATGAATTACATGTGCCTAACCCTTAAGCGAGCCACAAATATTTTCTCAGACTATTTTCCCCCTCCAGTCCTCGCCATAAAACTTATTATGCCTTTTTCCACAGATTCCTTTCACCCCCTACAACCTCCCTCGTACGCATCCCACCTCCACAGTCCATTTAATCCATTTCGCCGTCCCTCCACAGTTCGTCTAAAACCCGCTACATCTGCATAATGGGATACTTGGAAGACATCCCTTGGATCAGCTAATTAGTAATTTGCCCTTTTAGGTAGATTAGAGAGGATAGATGCCTTCCTCGAAGGCATTATTTCTGAGATCAGGCAATTCCGAAGGACCTAGGAGAGGGCACACGAGAGAGATTCTCCTTTGATCGCTTACCCGCTACAGCTTAAGAAACTTTTCACACAGAAATTGAGAAAAGAAGACAAATTCCAGGCGAATTCATCATTTTTTGCATCAGATTTCCCTTGAGGCTTATCAGCGTGCAAATCTTCCGCTAAAGTTTCCTCCGTTACGAATTCAACGTGCGTCGATTTCCTTTCCTATTCCTGACTTAAAATTGATTCTATCCTCTCAAATTCCCTCACGCTGAACAAATCTCATCGATGATATTCTTTCTCTCTTTTACTACTTACGAAATACTCATCCATAGTTTTAATTTTTATTCTTGTTTAAACTGGAAGTTGCCCAGCTAGTAGGCTTAAAAACGAGAATCAATAAAACACGACCGTTGTGGCCATAATCCCAAAATTCATCTGTTGCTATGATTATAAACGCCCCGTTCCATTTCACTCCCACGGCCTCTATCTAATTCTAAGTAAGTCTTCTCATCTCATCTACATCTGCATAATACCCCGCAAGCCGCCACAATGGCGTGTGGCGGGGGGTGTTAGGTCACCACCCAAAAAAATGGAAAAAAGAAAAACCGCATTCATAACCAACACATGCATGCAAACCCAAATCCACAGTTTTGCATACATTCATAAAAACATCCTATCATTTTATTCGCATGCAAATACACATCTACCTCCCTTCACTCCATAAGCATGCAAGCACATATGCTTTAATACAACAAATAATTGCACCTTAGGATGCCGTAAGAAATTTATCCAATAAAGTCTTACCTTACTGAAGTAAATAATTTTTCTCTTGACATACAGTATTTAATGCAGCCGCATCAAGAGCACCACTTAAAATCACATGCGATTTCGGAAAACGCATTATTCGTTCAAGTTTTACCCAATTGCTGATCAATCAAAATTTCTCGCTATAACAGGAAATCACAGCAAAATTTCTCACATTTAAATATAAAGATTGTTTGGAGGCACGTTAAAGAAGACGTGGAAAAGCGTGAAGCCTTGACTTCCCCATGGAATGACTTTTCATTAAGAAACTCTTATCAATATTTAAAAGAAACTCCTTTGCATCTCTCAATGTGTCCATGGAGAGAAATGGATTCTCGAGATGGATAAAACGTCCCTCGCCGACCTTTTTATGCTTAGAAAAGACAAACGATATAATTTTCCCTCGCACCTACCACGAATGCTCCGACCACCTGATTCAACTATGCTCTTCAGGGAAAAAGATTTCTTTGCGTAACATGGTAAATACTTCCCTCCTAAGCTTACATCTCCATGAAACGTGCTGCTATATATATGAGAGGTATTTTGCTGCAAGGTTCCCGTGGGCAGGCGACGGGGCGGGTGAGTAATGGGGAGATGGGCGAACGAGGGAAGGGAGTGATGCGAAAAGGGTTGCCGTCTGAGGGGAGGGCAGGCAAAGGCCGGGGAAGAAGACTGGGCGTATGTTGCAAGCCATCATCGATAGGGGCTCGCCGAACACACAAAGGCTGGGAAACACTGCCCTACACTATGGCCTCCCCCAGTCTCCGCACGCCCCTTCCCAACCTTCTTCTCTCCTCACACCTCCCGCCCCCCGCCGGTCTGCCCACTCAATTCCTCCCAGCCTTCGGCAAACTCTCCCTCAAACCCCCTTTTACCTAGGTCGCTGGCGCGTCCTATTTTTTTTCTCCGACCCTCCTCGAGACGACCTGAGAAAGCCCTTGTACTAGCGCAAAGACGATTCTCCGTTCTAAGAAGCGTTGTGCCGGAGTGCACTCAGAAGTAATTATAGAGAGAAAAGTCCATTCGTCAAAGTGAGAGGTGTTGTTCTTGTTCTCGTAGAGGAATTGAACCAGTGTATGCATTATTACTGCCTGACTTTACGATTCTGCCCGATTCCTGCTCTTTTAAGGCCTTGAAGGATATAATTGAAGTGTTGAAGGGTTTGCTATGATTATTTGTCCGCACTATGGAGATGTTCAGGCACAGAGAGGTGCTCCAATCAATATTATTCTTTCTGTAATGCCAATTAGGGGGGATCGGGTTAGTACGGCTTTTCGTAAAGATTATGCTAATGCCGAATCCGGGTAACTCTCCACCCTTCCCCAGTTCTCTGAATAACCCACCTCTAGAAAATTACCAATCTATGCACAAATCATGCAAATGATCGCAGTCGCCTCACCTAATAACTACTTTATTCTTACCAATGACTTTATGGAACTGATTGTCTATTGAGAGACTGAGTAATGTCGCAATCTTCATGTATCCATCTTTCTTAGTTACTCATTTAGAAATAATGATGTACAAAACCTATACTAGAACTGGAATATCACGATGCTCTCGTATTTTTCAATGAAAAGTATAATTGACATCAACAAGAGCGAAGAGAGTGGCTTAAGCCTGGATTAATAAATTAAGTCTTCTACTTTCTCGCCTCTACTTTCTTTCATCTTCCTAGAGTATATTGATGCAGTTTACACTCACTCAACTATTCAAAACATTTTTCTCCCCTCTCCTGAACTCAAATTCATGTCTAAGATTATTTGTATCCAAAGAGTTAATCCCTTAGCCATAGTTTCCATTTTGATCTACTTAAGTTGCATTCGGTTTTTGTTACGTGACTCAATGAAAGGAAAACTAAATGTTTAAAAAGTAGTAATAAATTTAAACATGGCTTCTTACTTTTCCACGAAGAGAGACAATTATGGTATTTCCAATAATACTATTCGAATATCAATTTTACGCGTAACATAAGCTCAAAATAAATTAAGAAAAATTAAAAAACATGGTAACCTGCTTTCCTGGAAAATGAAAACGTTCCCTTTTAAGCATCCCAATTAAGCATCCCAAAAATTCATTTTGATAGATAAAATATTCATTATGTCTTAGAGGCATTTTTATCACTAGTACAGTACCTGTATTTCTCATCATTTCTTTCGACAAATTCCTCTTTGCTTGCAGCCTCTTTTTCGCCCTGCTCTTCTTATGGATTAACGGGAGTTGCAAACATGCACAGCATGCAGTTATTATCCCAAAATGTCTCAATATTTAATTTAGTTGCGATCGGGGAAGAATATTAGGATCCTCCCAATGCCCGCAAAATGATGAGAAAAAAACAATTTTTAAAGGAAATTGGAACTAATTTTAAAGAAAAGTGAAGCTTCGTATCAAGCTTTTAGGTAAAATATATTTCAGGCTTGAAGACAATCAAGAAGAGTTACTAGGACGTAGACGTGACTGAGTATTCCTTATACTAACATTGATATAAAACCATAAACACAGTAATCAACCCGAAGGACGGTTTAGTAGGTGATGGTAGAGCTCACCCATGTACTAAGCCCGACGGCGTGTGAAACATTGATATATCACCTCTATATTCTCTCTCTGTCTTAACCAAGTCACAATCGTTATACATTGGATTAAGTACTTTATTGTTTGGATTTCAATAAATATATTTTTGTCGACTGAATAAATGTAACTTGTCACAAAAATATTATACGTGTACTGCTTCGACGACACGAAGGTTGCTACCTTTTCCTTCGCCATCTTTCTCTTACTCTCTCCCCTCTTTCATGCACTCTGCCCCTTTTCTAACGCCCTCCCAAACCGCCTCAGTAAACAGTAGCTTCACCCGTGGACGGCTGGCACTCGCCTGCCGCTGAGTACTTATATATTTCTATTTGCCTACCCATCTCGGTGGAATTCTTCGTGTAGTGGGTATTTGCAGAGTCAGCACGATTACAAAGTATTATTAATTTTTCACTTCCATGTACTTCTTTCTTCCCACTTCGAAGAAACATTCTATTCAAAATATCTAACAAAAATATCGCCAAAAAGTATCGTGCAGACATTTCCAGAATATACTCGCGACCAATGGGAGCAAAGTGTGTTGGTCTGTAATATGCCTGTATAATATTATTCGGCCATCATGCAGGAGTATTTATTATTTTAATACATTTTAAATTGATTCAATACATCCAATTTTTTATGGTTCTGCCGATTCACGGCGTTCTAGCTTATGATATAAAAATTACGTCTTCAAGTCTTCTTTCTATCAAATAGTCAGGATAATAATATGTTTCATAGTCACATACCGAAAATTTTAGTTGTTTATTTTATTGATAAAAATTTATTGTGGAGTTTGTCTAAGTATGATAACCTGGGGAGTGAAGCATTCTGGCTTGTAACTCTCTACAACTCTGAGGAAGAATTATGAAGCTACACCCATTCGCCGCAAAATAATTCCACCATATTTAGTAGTTTAAGGAGTATATGCATTCAAGCTTAACATTTTAATGCATGGAAAATCTTTTTCATTTACGCGTCGGAAAGAAATATAGAAGAGAAAATTCCAGAGAGGATTTAGGGAGCTTTTCATTGCTCCCGATATTCTTTGAGGCAAAAAGTTTTCAAAGCATTCTGCGGGGTTTCTAGCCCACGTGCTTGTTTGGCAGAGGGTTTGAGAAGGAGAGAAAACACTCTTCTGGATTTTTGAAACTGAGAGAAAATAAGGAACTTGTGGATGGTGCTGAGATCCTAGAGGACCTCCTCCAATAGAAGTCCCCCTCCCCTATGACCCCTTCGATCCTTTCCTCCACTTCCCCTCACATTTTTGCCCCTTATCCGTATCCTGGCCTCGGCCACTTATCCACTTCCGTCGTCATTCATCTCTAGCGGCTTCTCTCTTACTTCCCACTTCTCACCACCCTCCGTCCTTTGCTTTCAATCTCCGGCTCCTTCACCGTCGAATGAGGACAGAGATAAATTCCACGCGCTGATATAAATGCCGATACTAACACCGAAATAAAAATACATGCAATTATTTTAAAATATTTGTTATTAATGCTCATTTTATTTTTAACATTGGACATTATGCAATTTGAGTTCTAAAAATTCAGTGATTTTACCCCAACAAATGGATTTTTCCTTTCTGTTTTTCAATTAATACATTAACGCTGGAATACGTCTTTTAAAATAAATTTTTCCAACCCTAATAGTGGGAACATCTGGCAAAGCTAATATCTTTTTCATATCTCTTCTCATGTCTTGATAAACTTATTGTTAGTGACAGAGCCGTCAAAAATGAGATGAACTACCACTCTTGAAAAGAATTCTTGAAAAATATTTAATTTAATAAGATTTCACTCTTGAAAAAATAAATATTTGACATTTTATATACTCGTTTACCTCTTGAACATGATGGACGAATGCACGTAAAGACTAATTATCTTTGTATATGATATAGTGCAACATGCAGAAATTTTCTGATTTTACAAATAACTTAATTATTTAATTATTGAATAACATGTGATTTATGTAGGACATATGATAATAGAAGAATTGCATTAGGTAAGAAGGTTTAACGAAGAGACGGAATTTGATGACGGTCACCATAAGAAAAAAGACGAAATAAAAACAAGACTAGAATATTTTGTACGGAGGATGTTTGGAAACTGACTCGTTGATGCAAAAGGATATGCGTCAATCAAAGGCTTACAATATGAGCATGTGAAGAAACAAGGATTTAATAAAATGAACCGTAAAAAAACTGTCAATGAAGTTTTAGGCATGATAGGGGAAGGGGCATGGCTTTTGAGAGAAATTCAATTAGGCAGGATAAAAGGATCCAGGAGATGGGCTACTGAAGACGGTGATTTAGGGGAGAAAACTGTAAAAGCGATGTAGAGGGAGGAAGAGAAAAGTATTTTTGGACATGATTAAGGGATATAGGAAATATGCAGAGCTAAATGGTGAGTGAGTGTAACACGTAGTATGGGAATCTTTTGCTTCGTTTTGAGTAGGTCTTGAGAGTACAGTAGTGTGTGGTTCCATGGTCGATCAAAATCCTATTCTAAGCCGGCAGACTGCTCCTAATATCTACGAATGTTAAAAAATTATCGTCGATTCTAAACAGAGTGGAAAAAGAATGACAATGGCATCTAAATGCCACTGTCATTCTTGCTCCACACATTGTTGATCGTGAATGACTTTACGAGAGCCTGCGCGCGTGCGACGGAACTTGGGAAGCAGAATTTGTGCAAGGCACCAAAATTCATTTCTCACGTGTCAGAATAGGTGATCAGTAGTGTTACGATTTATATTAACGAGAAGTGTAATTTCCTGACTCGGTCGTTTGCTTTACAAAATAAATCCGTTCTTTTCAGTATAAGAAACAGACTAGCTGACCAGCTACACCCTTTAATTTATGATGATTTACACAATGAATGTCGAATTAAGTGGTGTTCGTTTTTACCTAGTTTCTACCACGTATATGATTAGCTCCTCTGCAACCAAAGCCTGTCAGTTGCGACAATTGATAGCAAACATTCTTTTTCCCTCCAAGCGAAAGCTCGGGAAATTATGAGACCAAGACCCTAGACTAGTCGGTAATTATTTAACGTACATGCTGCCACGTATTTACAAAATGTATCTCTATTGAAAGTCGCTAATATTCACCCACGAAGTGATTGTTTTATTATTTTGATTATCTCTAGTGTTTGGTCTCTGCAGTACAATTTCAATTTACTCTTAAGTGGTGCAAAATCAACTGAAAATAGATATTTTTAATTCGTGAATTTTCTTTCACTACTTCAAACCCCAAACTGGGAATTTTGAAAAAAAAATCGTTTTGAAAATTTAAAGCGAATATTAAAATTGTTTTTACTAACATATTATTCACTTTAAGTATATTCAGCATAGCAGTTACACACCGGACCCAATCCTACGGCGAAGGATAACCCACATTTGCGGGAATAGAACCCATGACCTTTGGGACAGCTGGATAATTTGGAGTCCTATACGATAGAGAAATTCGGTTAAGGTGGAGCACGATAAAAATCAAAGGAGTTGTCCACGATGAAACTGAGCGGGTATGAGAACAAATGGAATAAATTATGTACGATATGAATTTTTTTGCGAATCTGAAAATCAGTATTATAATGTGCAATCATGATGATAGGAATAAATGGATTTTTTATTGTAAATTCTAACAAAGACGATATCCCAAAAGGATTTCATTTATTTATCAATAATTCCTCTACCCTGTAAGAAATTTATTAGTGACTTCCACAAAGTGATCAATCAAAGGGAATTTTTTTTGGCTGACTCCAAACAAATATTCAATCCCACAAATGATTCGTCCTTTTTGAAACTAATACCTCAACAATAGGCTAACTCAAAGAGCCATTACCCACACACCGAAATTTTTTTTCCAGAAATCTAAGTTTTAAAATTTGCTATCTGAGCCCGTTGATTGTGTTTGGTGAAAAAATAATACCGTACGTTTATTTCGATAATAACAAAGAATTTCAACAAACAAAACCAAAACTGTAGTACCACTGGTTCGTCATTGAGGCATTTAAAATTGTGTAGCGTTATAATAACGTCATTCGATCACCAGAAAACCAAGGCTAAGGGTTTTTTCAGCTAGCATGGTGTAATGAGTGCGCAAGCACAACTTCCGTCCTTAACAAGTAGCATCTAAGTTTAAGTTAACTTTCGAGAAGTTCATTTTGCAATCCATAACTCCAAAGAATCATCGGCCGATTTAAATGATCAAGAAATGCTGTTCTCTATTCTCTTGCGCACGAAAAAAATATTTTCGTTACATAAACTATTGTGATATAAAAATATTTAAAAGAGCCGAATAAGTTAATTAGAGTCAGGTTTTAAAATTCTCGCACACTACAATCACTTTGAAAAACGTCTGATTGTCAAATACATTTACCAATTGGGAATAACTCTTCTTGGAGTAGAAGAGTTAGGCATTGACATAGTTATCGGTATACCTATTTACACAAAGGAGTTAAGCTCAAACACTTCTTTCCGTTGCCATAAGCGTACCTGGGACGAAAATACGGCTGCTGCTACATTGAAAACCTATGTGTATTCTTTAATAAGAAGAAAGATCGAAATCAACAGCTTATATTGATTCGTCTTGTCTTTTTTTTCAAATAACTTACGTAAATGTCATTCGATGACCATCAATTGCATGGTGCTTTACTTTTTACTCTGCGGTATATTCCAGTGATCAGATATAGAGTTTGACGACTATATAAGAACTTTTTCACTCTATTATGGTCCCTAAGACACTACTAACACCTATAATAATTCTAAACTTTGCCGAAAAATAAAACTATCATTCTGATTTACTTTTTATATAATTTGCTGTGAAAACTTACGGCCATTGTGCTTTACGTACAGAGAACCATTTCTACATTTTCTATATCATCCTCCAATGGATAATAGCACAATACTTTCAAATTCCGTCTCCAAAATCGTATTCTATACCGGATTCTATGATGTACATCTCAAAGGCTTGTAAAACCACTGATTTTTATAACTACACGATGAATGGTAATACTCTATATTCTCTACTTTGGTACATTTTACATGTATATATTAAGGATAATCCAACGGATCTTATGAAAATATTAAGGGTAAAATCGATTGCTGCCTAAAAACTGGCAAGGGATTTACAATGTTCATAGTTAAAAATAAATTAGAGATTGAGATATTTGTTTCTGACAAAATAAAAGATAAATATTATAATAACCTTGTAATTTGACTTTGCATACTTCAGGAAACGGAAGACAGTACTTGTAATTAAACTTAGCATGATTTATACAGTTCAAAAATAACTTTTGAATTAACCTAAATTTTATTCTGATATAAACCCACAAAAAATGGATACCTTTTAGTTTATTCTAGTCTCCAGATCCCGAGAAGGGCTGTAACATGGGGCCATATCAAATGTATAATCCTCAACCTTATCCTTCCCTCAACTTTGGATCTAGCCTCCTTATCTGCGAACATACTACTCCCCCGGTAACTTCCAGTATCATGTCTCTCATATAAGCAAAGCGATCAACACTTGCTTGTTCATTTACTTCGAGGCAGCGAAAATAAATTTATATTGCATTGATTTGTGTGGCGGGAGTTCGTATTCCCGCAAGTGCGGGGTTGTAAGTATGCTAGTGAATGAATACAACATCGATTACTAGTCTAAAGTAATGTGGAACGAAAAGGAAAGTTTCTCCTTTCCGTACAGGTATAGTGTAACCACTGACCAATGGGTCCCAGTTTGTTTTTAAATACTATCATTAGCACAGGTAATACGCTGTAGTTTTTGCTACATATATTCCCTAAAACGAGTGGTACAGAAATGGTAGCCTTACATACCTTCTTAATTGTTTATGATAATTTTCCAAACAAATTTATCCAGTGAAATTTCTGTATCTGATCCTACGGTTCCATATCTTAAGGAGTGTATACCGAAATTAGAAAGAAATTCATGCCAAATATGCAGCAGTTCTAAAATAACCGATCGTCTGGCGATCGGTTGAACGAATTGGCTGAGTATCAAATGGAAATAACTTTTCTTGACAAACTAAAATTCGCGTAGAAGAATTTTGGTTGGTGACAAACAGAGGATGGCGAGAAACAGTTTGTAATAATCAGTCTTGTAATATAAAAAATAGCAATGTCTCCATCTTCTTGCATCGAACAGTTGATATTCCCATATAACCTCTCTCGTGATTCTCGCATTTTTTTCATTCTCACTCCACCCCACACTCCTTGCGATATTACTTCGCTCGTTTACTTCCTCTTGCCCTCCCTTTTGCCCAACTTTCCTGCCGGTCTGCTAGACTTTGCCCGTTCATATGTAAGAAAGTATGCAATTTTTGGGAGGGAGGTGATATTTGACTCCTTGAATCAAGTTACGAAGCCTCATCGTCTCGGAAACTTACGCTGACGGCACCCGCGCTTCGGGGATTTTTGTCTCCGTTGACTGTGAGAGAGAGGACGGCCCTCTTGCACCAGGAGAACACGCTCGGGCACTGACCACTCTCTAGATTCCCTCGCGGTGTGCATGAATTTCAATACGAGCGAGATCCCGCCCATTGACCTACCACCTTCCAGTGGCACAAGGAATGAGCCGTTCATCGAGACCTCTCGACCTCTAATAATCGATAACAGATGGTTAGAAATTCATATCTTCCCTAAGAAATCGCCGTATCACCCCAAATCTTGCTCCCGCGAAGCTCACAATGCCTCCACTCCATGTCGTTACAAGGACCACGTTTCATCTCCATGTACTCTGCCAGACGACTGCGGGGCATATCCTTCCACTGGCTGAAGGGGAGAGCACATGCCTCCAAATGATTTTTATTACGTCCGATATTTCAAACAGATATTCGTTTTTTTTCCTTTCAGGAAGCATAGTGAATTTTGCTGAGGTAATTCAATTCAGTGGATAAAACTCCATTTATGTGTCACGAAAATTTATGGTAGCTTATGGAGGGGAAGAAAAATCTAGTGAGTGAAAAAGTAGCATAAATAATGGTTTCCCGAAGAAAAAGTGAATGAACGCTTAGATTTTCACAGAAAGTTCTCAAATAGGGTGTAGATTGTCTTCACCAATACGAACATTGTTTTTTGGCCATTGTAATTTATTAAGGTGCACCAAAAACTATAGGTCGTAATAGCAATGGAAAATACAAATAACGCGTTATTAATATCCAAGTCATTTGGATCAGATATTAAACTTACTATTTGGAAGTGGACCGGATTGTCAATTAATTTTCTCTTCTCAGTCTGTCTCTCCAAAACTTGGAATAGTCATAATAAAAACCCCAAAAAATCCGGTGAAAAATCCATCGTCGTAGGTGGCAATAAATACGTCGTTGGTTAAGGGGCACGGATTATTTGAACTCGCCCTTAAAAATCACCTTTGATCACCCCCTCTCTCATTCTAGTCCGATATCGGGAGGTCTGCAGTATGCAAAAATGTAGGCTTTTAGACTTAGGTCTTTCTTCGAAGCACTATTAGCTTTTTATACCATAATTAGGGAAGAATTCGGTTCTGATTTCGTGAATATCTTTAATGTCTATTATCTTTCATCCTCTACTACGATTTTCTTTATCTCTTCCATAAATTCTAAAATCTTTTGGGAAAAATTTCTTTTCTGCAACGTGTTGGGATAACTAACTCTCCGTTCCTGTATCCGCATAAGTACTTAGAAACCTCTGGTAAAATTCAGCTACTTTGTTTATAAATCTTTGGCAGTAGATTACCCTTATGGGTATTGCTTTTTTTTACTCACTTACTTCAATGCTAAACTCTCCGGACCTTTTCTCCCTCTCATTCTCAATTGCTGAATACAACCTTTCATTTCTTTTTCAATATTCTATTCGAAATTTTATGTGAAATACCCGTGAAAAATACTTTTCAAGTCAGTAATCACTAGCTGCTGTACTCTCTAACCCACCACTCATGCTAAACTCTCCTCATAAGTTCCCGTATCCTATGCGATGCCTTGGACAATTCCCTCAATTCAAAGCAATTCATAAATTTCGTGAATGATGAAAGAACTCAGGTCAAGAACTCAGATGAAAAGGTCTCAGGTCAAGGAAGTGCATTCCCATGCCCCAAAAAATACCCCCATTCTATCGTCAATGGCTTCAATACGACCCCAAGCCATACTACCCTAGTCTACGCGTGATACAATTGAGTATATAGATAACAGTTTTGAGACTTTAAATCTCGCTACGCGATTCGCTTTATCTACTTATATGCAGATTCTCGAAAGAATACAGATTATCTTCGGATCCGCAGAAAAGGATGAAAACGAAGAAATCATTTTCGAAGCCCTCGTTGAGGTGACTTACAACTAACGGAGGCTCTTGCCTCAACCGGGCCTTGGAATGTAATCATCACCTGTAGAGCTGTTGACGAGCAACAGGTACCTACGGCGACCCGAGCGTGGCTTTCCGTGCTCTTAGGAGGGCGAGTGGATCATTTCCGTCACCTTCTCTCCCTTTTCCCACCCATATCCTCCTCCCCACCCCTTGCCCTCGACCTCCACACCCCTTTCCCCTGACCTCTCCAACTCACCTACTCCAATACTCATCCCACCCGCCGATCCTTCCACCTCTCACCCACCTCCACGCTCTAACGCTCCCATCTCTCTCTTTCTCTTGAGCTAAAACCACCCTCCTTCTTCAGCTCGTCGGCTCTCCTTTCCTCACATCCCAACCCCCCTGCACTCCTTCGCAATCCCCACGTCTCCAACTACCGTCTACCTCTTCATGCGCCTTTCTATTCTGGATTCCGGAGAGCGGCAATCGCTGTCGGGCGCCGATGCCATTGCTTATCAGCCGGCAACGAGAGGGAAAATCCTATCGCCGGATTATTTTGGCGCATGCTACCGTATATGAGAGGACGGTAATTGAACTTCCGAGTGGTAGGGAAAAGAAAGGAACGTCTTGTAACCCCATAGTTCAGGCCTCTATTTTCCACTCACGCGATGCGATCATTTACTGAGTTATGAAGAATAAAGTAGAGTGTGAGGCTCCATCTAGTGCCCTCAGCCTTAATAGTATCTTTTTATTAAAAGAAGTGGGATTTTCTACTGTATCTATAAATGAATAATGTGAAGCATTTATAAGAAAAATTGTAAAGTCATTCATATATACATTAAATAAATATACTCTATACTAAGAGAAATACTTTGGAGTCACGCTGCCATCGGACTTAACAGGACGCGAACGCTTTAAAATCATCCTGGACATATCCAAATGCAAATTTTAAATTTCCATACGTTCTATTTCCAGATGGTTAGACCCCACTTTGAGTAGACTAAACATTTGAGACTCAGTCAATAAGAACCTGATTTTGGAATTGGGCAGTGAGAAAAGCAGTTTGTTTCGCAAATAATGGTCATGGACAAATATAAAGTGCCACACTGTTACCATAAACTCTTGGTTAAATGGCCTTGAAATTACGAGGGCTATTCGCACGCCTGAAATCGTTCGATTAATACAAGTCATTCAAGTTCCAGGCAGACACGGAATACATTTAGCACTCTATTATACGTGTACTGATAGGCGAGACTTCAAGATCATAGAGGAAATGGCAGGAGAGCCTAGATTTTTAGTCCATCCATTTTCCGTCGCGATTTTTGGAAATAACCGAAGAAAGCGGTTTTTTTGACATTTTTAACTATCCTCAAATGAAAAATGCAATTAAAGTTATAAAAATTGCTTTATTGGCTGTTTAGCTCTCATTCATCTCACACGCCATATTACAGGTTCGCATAAAGGGTAAAATGCAGATGCTGGTGTATACTATTATCTTATACGGCGTCATATCCGACTATCAGCTTTCTTAACTTTTCATTAGGGGAGAAGAAATCACTAGTTAAAATTCAAAGGCAGAAAAGTCAATGGAGGAAATCTCGTATGTGCATTGCAAGGTAGTGGGACGATAATTTTCAACATGCCTGCTAAGGATACGTCAAGAGTGGAATGGGACACAATTGGCTTGAGCAGGGTGTAAAAGTGGGTGGTGAGATGGTGATTACTTCAGTTAGTTTGATAGATGATCAAGTGAAATTAGTCAGGTAGTTAGGAATTCGCAAATTTTTGTTGCACTTTTCCTATTAACAGCTGCAACAGTTTCTTCTGCGGATTTCGATATGATACGGTTTTTCCCCTTTACTGGAGTGGAGTGGAATTATTTCCTCTATGTTTAATGAAATTCATCCAATTTTTAATTATATAATAGGCACTCAGTATACATTCCAACAGGCTATCATAGGGAGGAAGATGTCGATACGATCATTTAGAAGATAGGGTATGTTCCTGCAAGGAAGCATTTGATAGTGATGGGGGGTTAGAACATAACAAAAGGCAAGGAAGGGAATTTAGTAAGGTGGAGGACTACGGTTTAGATACGAGGAATGACCGCGAGGATAAAGCAATTTAGTTCTGCAGGAGAAAAGGGCTATGTATCACCATCACTTAGTTTACACACCACAAAAGGGTAGAAATCCATGAAAAATTCCCTGTGACTCAGCATGGTGTTAGGTAGACTATGTTATTGGTTATTTACAGATTTAGATCTAGCGTAATCAATTCATACAATTTCTGAGAAGGGGATGTGAACTCGGATCACAGTTTAGCAATTATGAATTTTAGCGTTCGATTTAAAAAAAATAAAGCAGGGAAGGCGATTTAGGAAATGGAACGTAGCAGCATTAATTGGATTAACAATGCAGGTTGTGGAGAAAGTCATAAGTGAGGAAAGGGAGCTGGGTACTAAAGGGGAAAAATCGGATTATATCGAAATCCGCAAAAGAAACTGTAGCAGCTGTTAATAGGAAAAGTACAACAAAAATTTGCAAATTCCTAACTGCCTGACTAATTTTGCTTGATCATCTATCGAACTAACTGAAGTAATCATCTCACCACCCACTTTTACACCCTGCTCAATCCAATTATGTCCCATTCCACTCTTGATGTATCCTTAGCAGGCATGTTGAAAATTATCGTTCCCCTACATCGCAATGCACATACGATATTTCCTCCACCTACTTTTCTGCCTTCGAATTTTAAATAGTGATTTCATCTCCCCTACATCCATGCTAAAAATGTTACAAAAGTAATGTCTAATTTTTAGCAAGTATAGAGGAGAATACATATTTTTTGTCTGTCCAGCTGGTTTTCATTATTTCTATTTTATTTCAGCTGGTTTTTATTATTTTCTAAGCATTCATACATCCTCATCCTCTGGTCCGAAGGATTATTTTTCGGAGCCATACAATGTTACGGTCCAAAAAAAGTATTTTAAAACCTTTTCGTTACCTCTTTACTTAATGCAATTGCCATAACTTTTCTTCTACTTGCACATCCATTCTTCACGAATATCATTTTTACCAATACCCCTTTTACTATCGATAACAAATCAATAAATATCCACTAGACAGTGATGATAACTCTGCGCCTTATATTTTGTCTACTATAGTTACGCGGAAAGATATACGTGCATGCCGAACAAATTTATTTATTGGAATGTCAATCTTCTACACACGGCCTTATGCGCATATGGAAATGTCAAATGACTCATTTATGTATTGTTCCACTGAATTTTTTTATCCCTTTACGGATCCGCATATCCGAAAATGATCTTTCAGTCATTGACAATGTCGCACGTGCCAACAGTGGCAGCATGTTTAAATTTTAATCTTGGGAGAAAAAATTTCTATTATCACTTTAGAACCCCCATTTTGAAATTTTCAAGATGCTTTGTCAAGGTGCTTGCCACACGGTAACACATACGTGCTTCCCAATACGTTGATTAAAAATCAAAGCTCACCCATTACGTGGCTGACTTGAGGATAACGTTCCCAAAAACTTAAAAGGGGAGGAGAATTTTATGAATTAAAAAGTCTTATGAAGTATCACATGCAAATCGCCGCTTATTGTTTTCCATGATGGTGTTGATAAATGTGCTGAACAAATTTTGGGGTGTCACGACAGCGGATTTAACAGATTCAACGTCTCAACTATTCAATGATGAAAAATATGACAAAAATAATTGAAGGCACCCACAGATGAGTAAAAAATACATCTTATTGCAAATAAAGTAGTGACGCAGCAAATAGAACATATAAAATATGAATGATCTATGCTATAAGTACAATTTCCTTTTTTAAATTCTATTATCGACGAAGGTAAAGCCTTTGAAGATATGTTGAATGCGTTCTCGAGCGGACGGAAAGGTAAAGTTGAAAATAATACAGATATGCATTATCCCCCTAGTGTGGAAAAATTAAAGGAAATGTTGACATTATGAATGAGTAATAATAGTAATTTTTCACTAATACGTTAATAGATATTTAATTAAAATTTTATATTAATATCTAATCTATTAATATCTACTCTATGCATTTCTTATTTTCTTGCTTTTCACGTAAATGAGTGGATCTAACTGGACAAAACTTTTAATTTACTTAAAGAGAGTTAATAATGAAAAACGTTCGTTTTTTTAAACCTTCAGGATCATATTATTAATGGGATCACTAGGGCTTTAAGTTATATAATCTTTTGAATTAATTTAATTGAATGGGAGTCTTTAAAAAAAATAGTATGACATATAATTGCAATAAAAATAAACGGCAGTTGTACAAAAGAAGCCTTTTATGAGCTACGTATGGTTTTGGAAATAAATTTGTTTGCAATTACTGAACGAAAATAATTGCGATTCCTCTTAATAAGTAGAATCCAATGTAATTATTCGTTCCATAAATGCACGGAGGAAGTTAATTAATAATCTCACCATTTTAGGAAAATCATTTCTTTCCAAGAATTTTTTACCTTTTAAACAAGTTCTTAAATTCGATAATGGCGAACTTCATTGGTAGATAATAATGACCCATTGAAATCGCTTAAAAGATAATGATGTTCCGATTTCCACATAATATATAAAAATACTCTTTGATCTGAGGGGAAGGGGAATTATTTGCGTTAGTTAATAAAACAATTTCCCCGGAAAGCAAAATAATTGCAAGTTTTCAAATATGTATGATATTATAAACTTCGACTCAGTGATCAATTTAATTTTCACCATCCACCGCTTTAATTACCGAACGGGATATTTGAAATAACGTTACGTAATTATAAGGAATTACTGAGTCAAAAGAGGGAAATACTGAAGTATTCAATGGATTATCATGGCCCTTATTGATTGGACACATGTCAATCACCTATATCGTGTATCAGTACGTTAGGCATGACTCGCACAATAACCTTTCCTGTGCTCGTCCTTTTTATGTGTTACTTTCCCCTTTCCTTATATCTATTTCTATGTGAATGAATATTTGTTCGCCGTGTGGCGGGATTACGTGTTTGAATGAATGAAATATATATATATATATATATATATATATATATATATATATATATATATATATATATATATATATATATATATATATATATATATATATATATATATATATATAATGATTTTAAATCTTTTTGGCTGCTCCTTGTACATGGTTTTGCGCTAAGATAGAATAGTTAAAAGTATATTTTCATTTCTTTTCTAACCTATGTGCATATCCATTTGTCATAAATTTGAAGAACGTAAATCCTTTGTCTTTGATGCAAACGATGCGTCACCTAGCTCATTCATTGACTGAGAAAATATTAACTGAAACAATGAAATTACAGTTTATTATTAGCGAAGTATTTATTTCTTGTTTTTTTAACTAGCGATCTATTAACTAACCTTATGATTTATATATGATCAAGAACTCGTCTCTAGCTTGCCTTCTTTCAAAAGTGACAACGCAACCAATACCGTAGAAACCTTCAAAAATAGTTTCACTTCATACACCGGATAATAAAATTTGCATCCATAAATAACGATCCAATGAAATTTAATAGATATTACTGTATCACATGGGCATTAAAAAATTGACATTTTAATTTAAGGACTTGCTTATCATAGGATTGGCACTCAACAACAATAACACTCAATAAAATTGGCATTGATATGATTAATCAATCATATTCACGCAGAGAAATGGAATGATGGTTTTAATCTTACTCAAACTTTAGAATTCTGAATTAGTACCTCACTTTTCACTGGCCCTTAATCCAGACTGTAAGTAGGTATTCATCAAATGGTCTAATCCCTGTTAAATAGGTGGGACCCAAAAATCAAATGTAGAGGCCTTGTATTCTCTCTGGTGCTGTAAAATGCCTTTCCTGTGAAAAGGTGTCATTGCCCCTGATAAACACTGGCGTCTTTGACGTCAAGTATAGGCATGGAAATGCAAAGGTGAATAAGCTATCAAACCATTGCTTTAGCCCTAAGAATTCTGGTTGAAATTTAATTCTTCACGTATGATATTAACTTTCCTCACGGAGAAATTAACAGCTATCAGGGTAAGTAATAGGAATACTTGTTTTATGCTCACCTCGTTGCAATGTTCTACTGAGTCAGAAGTTCAGTGTAGTTTTGTATGCCATAGTAAAAAAAGGCTCTGTGATGCTAAATCTGCGTCTTAGCCTTTTGAAAAGATTACCATTGATAAGAAGCTGATATAATTTGTTAACGACATGAAACCGCGTTAAAAATGTTAATCCCCCTAACCTGCGCAATATTTTAATTTCCGTCAGTCGTGGTATGATATTTGCTCAGTCTCTAATTCTCCCGACTTCTGCTTGCGCCTCCACCCCGTCATTCACGCTCCACAAGGCATGAATAGCTTTCGGCGCAGTAGCACCACACCTCCTGTGGTGCTACAGCGCCGGATCCTTCCCTGTGCCCACCCGCAGGCGTACCCATTGCGCGACCTAACAAATGCATGAACTTAACCACCTGCTGCTTCTCCGCTGTTCGTTCCCTCGTCGCATCTCGGGTCATACCTGCACGATCTCAGAAGCATTTCATCCGATCGCGCGGTAGGGGGCACATTTGTGACCTTCATCTCTTGTTGAGGAATGATTTGGTATCGGCTTTCAGCTGGCTATTTCAATTCTTAGACTTAATTAACTTCATATGCATTTCTTTTATCTTATAAGCACGACATAAGCCAATTTCTTCTGCAAATCATCCAGTTAATTTTTAACAATTTTTGTAAGATTCCCGTCCTTTTCTATATGGAAAATGAATATCCTGGCATCCAAATTTTAATGCATGATGATTTCCCGAAATTTTCTTTGCTTATACCTAGCCTAAAATATGTAGGTTTGAGTCTGTGCTGCTATTTTTCAATGTTTACTCTGTTCTAAAGCCATGATCAGTACAGCCATTAAGTCTTTTAAGCCAACAGACCAAAGGATGTGCATTTTACGGTATGGAGATACTCCGACAAACGAAACTTATGCTCATGATTCATGGGCATTCGTTTCATTTTATTTGTATGCACGCAATCTGATGTTTTCCAGACCATTCTTTAGATTATTATTTTACTTAAAATTTTTTTCCCAAGTTTAAGTGAACATTTTTCGCGCGAAAATGTTTGTTTGATGTCATTTTGAATTTTTTTAACATGAAGTGAAAACACTACATAAATGTCATAAAAGTGCTTCATCAAAGAGGCGTTTATCATACAAAGATCTCTTTGGAAAAGCTGTATCCTGTATTTTTAATATATTTTTCCTCAAAATCTTTAAAGATATTATGTGATTCTTTAAACTGAATAACATATTTTCAGAAAAAGAATATCTTCAAGAAAATTCTCCTTGGTAAATTATAGATATTTACCAAAATTTCTATTTAAGATTCCCGTTTAAATTAATTTAAAAATTTAAGACTTTTTTCTGTCTTTTTCGTGACTGTTATCTTTGCTGTTGCTTAAAATCGTATACATTTTTTATTTCCCTAGAATTGAGAATATTTTATCCGCCAATATTATTAACATCACTTCTGAGAGTTTTCTTCGAAACATTCATTTTTATGCGTTTAACTCAGTTTAATATATGATAAATACATCTAATGTTAGTAAACGCTTAGAAAGAGTCATGGATGTTATTATCTCAGGATTCAGAATTGAAGAATTAGTTTTAATCAACGACTGTCTTTACTGAAAGTGTTTGTAATACAAATGGCATCGTGTGCTAGACCCATGCAAATATTGAACTGTTAATGTTCAAAATCGTACAGTTCGTAATGTTCAAAATCGTACACATCTGTGCGTTCTGAAGAATTTCTGTAAAAATCAAAATCTGCGAACCCTTTCAGTAGAACAATTTAAGTAGCTTCAGACGTGATGTGGTGGAAGTCGAGCATAATGAATTTCTGGTCGTAGCACATTTCAAGTGGAAAAGCACTGCGATCAGTTATTCACATTTCAGAAGAGTTCATAGGTAAAATGAAAAGCGGTCATAAACACATTTCACGATAATTGCATCTCCTCGAGCCCAGCAGCCTTATAGGTCAAAGTATAGTAGAAAGGAAGTTATAAGGCCTACACATGTCTGATAGAATTTTAACCCTCTGTGGGTTTGACCTGGCTCGTGAGCCATACGTCACAGACACCCGTTTTTAATGATGGCAGACCGGACGAAGGGATCGTTCCTTACCGCCCGAAGTTGCTGCAAGCGCTGTGGCGGAAATGTGATCGTCAAGAGCTTTTACTTTGGCTTCGCAACACAATAAATCTGTAAGTGTTCTTATTTTTCTGTAAATAGCCCCAAAATAGGAAATCCGCAATGCACATGTAATATTGATTAGATTGAACTCCAAATTGAAGCGCATATGAATGTAAATTTAGGTGCAGGATGAAAACACTTGAACATATGTTGTTAGTTGGTTTACCCAAATGTCTAAGATCTTATCATTTACTTAAATCATGTCATTTTTGTGCATTGATAGGTATTATCTCCTAAAAAAGATTTATCATTTGACAGCCTGGATATGCATAGCATATGCAAGTATTTGGATACAAATAACATAATTGAATCCTAATGCCGTATTCATTATTTATTCTGATGAGATGAAAGCCATTTAAACTGGCATTAATTAAATTAACTAGATTTGGTAAAATTTGTAAATGAGTTTTGGAGTTCACTGTACTCGTATATTATAACAGGAAACCGGAACAGCTCAAAACGGATATTCATTTCTTATGCTCTTTACCAACAACAGAAACTTACTGTTTGACTCGAGAGATCCTTTACCCTTTTTTTGTTCATATATTTAATGCACACCTTTATTTTATTGGATGGTATTATATACTGAAGTAGTCGTAATTTACTTCCATTTTCCAGCATTGTTGTTTGACCTCGAGCACAAACTCCTAATGGTGGATCACAGTAGTTCTACATGTATACATACATTATAAACTTTGTAGGTATAACAGCTCTATCTATTAAATAATTAATCCCACCTCTTTTGACTTTCCTCCTCCAGCAAACCCGTAATATATAAAAGAATCACTTCCCAACGCTAATAATACTTCTCTTATTTATTTTTTTAAGGTTTTCATCCGAAGAACAACACAAAGAGTCGGTGAACTATACTGACCGAAAAGTAGTGAAAATGGCCGATTATCAGCGACACTGCGGCAGCTACATGGTCATCGTGATGTTCGTAGCTGCGACTGCAGTCTTAGATGGAGCACTTGCTGGAAGAGTGAATGAATTCCGGCGAATCACATCAGCTCCGGCTTATGGTATCGAGCATTACTTTGAAGATGATGATTTAGTAACAAAAGGACCTTGGATTAAGGTAACGATCGCCCCCATCCCACCCCGTTATTCGACCCGACGGTTGCTAAAGCGATAAATGAAGTTTGGTCCATTCTACAGACAGCTCTAGGACCTATGAAACGTACCCGAAGAAACCAAATGTGTCAACATTTGGTTTCTTATGGCATTCAAGGGACAAAGAAGTTGTTCCAAATAAATTTCAGATGGGATTATTTTAAGTTATCATTCAGGACTAGGACCTGGAACCCGTCTCACCTGGCTAACATGATATACACGTTATTTTAAATAGTAAGTCCTAAATTATTATTTCCCTGGGCACAGTACGTATGTTGATAAATCACAACTATGAATGAAGCCGTTCACGAATATAAACATAATCCATTATCGATACTTTTATTCGATGCTGAGGAAACCCTTCTTAATTAAATTCTCTAGATTTTCAAAGAAGGAAAAAATCCAACTTTCAAACATTTTAATTTGTTCTATCTTTTTGACAGATGAGGGGAAGGGTGATAAACTGGCTTGAATTTAATACAAAAATTAATTACAGTAGTTACATGGGGAAAATGTAAAGACGTGTTGATGAATTAATTAATTTTTCAAGTAAATTAACTTTGAATTTATTTGAATATACTAAGCGCGAAAATATATTAAAGTAGTTTACGACTTAAGACAAAGCTCTTGAACTTCATTTAATTGGAGTAATTCTTTCCATGACTCGACAGCCTGATATAATTTACATTAAAAAGAATAAAACTTTCTAAGATTCCGTGCGCTGGAATCATGTAAACGAGGGAAATGACTTGAGATTTACATGTTGTTAATAGATGCTCATGTGAAATGAAAATATTAACTAATTATACTAGAACGCTATTCTTGTATACGTGTAGTCCAAGAATATTTCCAAAATCTTTAATTTTTTGAACTTATAAGTGTTAGTTTGAATTAGTAAAGAATATAATAGAAGGAAAAATAGAGGGTAATGTCCCCAGAGGGAAAAATGCATGGGCCAAATAAAGAAAATAGTACATTGAAAAAAAATCCCAGAAAGTAAGCCAATTAGCATCAGATAGGGTAGGGTGGAGGTCTACAGTCAACCGCTCGTAAGATTGAGTGGCCAATGAATGAGTATATGCTTTAGTGTAAGGACGAAATATATATAAATCGTTTATTGTAACATTTATCGAAAATTTTCTTAGAATAAATAAGGTATTTATCATGTGCTAAAATGTCTACATTATTAGCCATGAGTAATTTATAATTGAGCCAACAAATTTGCCATCATTTGAGTCTAACAGTGGAGTGCCATGAGGGAGGTATATTTATGCAAACGTCAGTTAATCCGAGTAGTCAAATCGCACCATATAGATTTCTTTGAGAAGAGGGAACTGAGATTGCAGAGTTTTAATGTCGTATTCAAACTCAGTAGAGTGCATCATTTGAAAAGGTCAGCTGTTATAACCATAATAATTAGCAGATCATTGGTAGAAATTGATAAAACTATGTCAATTAGATATCAAAATATCACACTCATTTAAACATCGTTATAACCAAATAAAAACTCGATTGCTATCCCGTGAATACAGAACGTTTTCTCTCGTTTTACTTTGAGTTGACAGCTGAGGACATAACCCCGCCGCCACCGGGTCCGGCTAGTAAGGGTACTTAAATCAAGGGTTCGTAAGTGTACGTAAATAAGTAAATAAGCCTGACGCGCCCACGAGGAAAAGGTCATAAGTTTTCGCGTGGGTGTCTTCTCCAAACAAATTAGATGAATTATCCAAATCTCTTTTTTTATGTGTTCTCTTACTTAAATTGAATTTGTGGCGTTTCCCTACACACAATGTTGAATATATATTCCAGTTACATTCATGCTATATTGAGAGGCTGTTATTTTGCCTTTAGGGCATATTTATTGTACCATAGTTTCCACTTTTTGATGTACAACACTCCAAACCTTCCTAATTTTAGGGGCTCTTGTCTCCTCCATCTTCGATTTTGGCATTTTTTCGTTTGATTAAGGCCAGCCCAGATCCAATATTATTTCCCTTCGCTGAAATCCTCTTCATCTCCTTCGTTCATTTATTTACATTCACGAACAGACTTACCGGGGGCTTCCTCTTGCGAGCTATGAAAGATAGTGGAGTGGGAGATTGCTACATCTATCCGCATCTATATACCCATATTGCTTTTAGGTAAAATAGTAAACTTTCTAGAATTTCCTAAAATTTATTCCTCAAATGATGGAGAAAATTGCTGATATGTTTCTTTTTTCCGTCAAAAATTAATATTTCCAGCCTTCTGCAGTTTTTCGGATTCATATTTTACGATATATATTACCTTGTTAAGGCACCCACCAAAGAATTCATCAGATTCCTCATCTGAAGGAGGTAATACGTATTCCTCGAACTTTTCAGCTTTGGAAAACAAATGCACAGATTAAAACTGTAATTTAATTCCACTTCCGTGTCCCACTGATTGTGGTACACCTCAACCCCAGTCTCAGTTCTGTTAAATTCAAGAAAAAAGTCTGATAAATAATTAAGAGTCAACCAATTTTCAAAAATAAAAGTCTGATTTCTGTTAAAGACAAAAAGAACTTGGCGTTGACCTTAAGGTGGCCCTTCAGAAAGAAAGCATCGCGGTTAAACACGTTGTTTCCCAGGAACTCCTTAAAATCTCATAACTAGAAGTAAAAAAGAAAGAGTATTTTACAGAGCACGAGACCTCGAAGTCCATTATACATTCAATGACAGCTAAAAACTTGATCATCCAAAAAGCAGATGAAGGCAGCGTGGTGGTTGTATTTGAAAGAAATATTTGCATCACGAAATTCCAGAGTTCATCATAGACAATAATTTTGAAGCACTTCGTTCAGACCCAACCCCCAAGTTTCAACTAAAATTATGAAAGTGATTAAATCCAGTGATAAATTATTGAAAAGTTGTGAAATGTTCAAACTAGTGCAAAATAATCCCTCAGCACCACGATTTTTCGGGCTACCAAAAGTTCACAAAAATGGGATTCCGATCAGACTAGTATTATCAAATATGCCAGCTCCCAACCACATACTAGCGAAAAGATTTAATTAGCTCTTCAGGGAGGTTTCCAAATTGTTCATGGAATATGGTGCAGTGAATTCCTTGTACCTTGTCAATAAATTAATGAAAAAAGTCATCCCGAAAAAGTGCATGTTTGTTCTCTTCGATGTACGCAACCTTTTCACCAACGAGCCACCCATGGAATCTGTGAGTCTCGCCGAAGACATTCTCCTCCGGAAATCCATCCCAGTTCCAGCTATTAGTGAACTCTGCTTATTATTAAAGACATATATTTCCCAAAATTATTTTAATTTTTATGGTACATATTTCCAACAACCCAATGGTTTAGCCATGGGCTCACCCTTGTCCCCACTCCTGGTCGATATTTATATGGACAATTTTGAAAAAGTTTTGTTCTCCTCAACTCAGTCTCTCATTAATAACGTATTTTGTTGGTTTAAATATGTACACAATTTCTTCTGTTTGTGGCCAGGTTCCAATAGGGAACTAGATCAGTTTCTTGCACATTTAAATTCTGTCAACTCTATTGCACAATTCACGTATGAAAAAGAGGGGAGAGGTTCCCTGAATTTCCTCGACCTTTCCATTTGTAAAGACCAAGACGGGTTACAGTACTCCATTTTTCGGAAAGAAATGTATATGAACCAATTAATTAATTCCTCTTCAAGGCATTCTTTCGCGCAAAAGCTTTCGGCATTTCATTCAGTGATCCACCATTTAGCTTCTATCACTGTGTCAAAATTCAATATAAATAAGGAACTTAAGGTAATTAAAAGGTTAGCAGTAACCATTGGCTATTCAAAAGACCTAATTGATAAATTTTGTCGGAGGAACCTTTCGAAAATAGCCTTTAGCCACATATACAATCGCGAGTATTTGAAAATCCCACTGCCAAATGGCGACGAATACTCTATCTAATACAAATTGAAATGAAATACTTTGCTTGGTAATTCTACAAAATTGTGTGGAATTACAAAGAAAAATATGTCATTTCAATATGTCATGCAAATTCCATAAAGTTACGCCTGAGACAATAAAAACTCTATCGAAGGATTACTTCTAAAAAAACAATCAAAATTTCACCTATAGAAAAAATTAAATGTGCCTTTTACAGCGATTCATGCCTTAAGAACCTGATCTCTCACACGAAAGACAAAGTGCCCAAAAACGAGAAAAGTGGAATGTATTAATTAAAATTCTCAAAATGTAACACGAAGTACGAGTTATTGGGCAAATCGGACGAAAATTTAAAGAAACGAAAGAAGAACACCAAATATGTTTTAAAAATAATAACAAAACATTCCTATTTGTGAAGAACCTCATCGAAAGTGACCACAAGAGTGACTTTATGACTAAAATTCATCATTTTGAAAATAAATGTCAAAGGCTCGATGCTTTGGAGCAGTTGGAAATTTTTAAATGCGTCCATTGCAAGGATGAACTTGCCAACGAAAGTTTTTATCCCTCCCAATCCCCACTCCTAGACCTAGCACTCTTCCAAGACAACGATTGACACCGAAAGATGTAATTCTCTTTTCCTCCCAGCTACATTTTAACTTCTTTTATCCCTCCACCCTCCCTTACCCTCCCCCTCTGACTAACCTCCCTACCTCGACCAGAAGGTATATATATATACCAAGTTTGCTTCTATGCGACCACCGGATGATGACGTTCAACGTCTACAATTGGGTCGTGTTTCTAAATAAAGTGCGTGAAATTACAAAGTCAATTATTTCACTTCATTTCAATATGTTCTGGAAATTCCATAAAGTTACGCCGGACACACCAAGTCTTTGGTGGTGGTTTAGCTGATGCTGATTACTATTGGTTATATTTGTCCGAGGACCTTAGGAGGCTTATACCTTCCCTTCTTCCTTCTCCCGGAGAAATCACACCATGTTATTCACATTGCGCGTATTGGACATGCTTATGAATCAACGAGCAAGGTAGCTAACGTGAAAATGCGTTTGAACTGATTTTGGATAGATGTTCTCTTCTTTAGACAGACAACGAGAGGGGTAAGCTGAAGGCTGTATAATCTCTGCAATTGAAAAAATATTTTAATTCTTATAAATACGCGCTAGGTAATATTTTCAATCAATTAAGCAGTCTTTAGTTTCGATTTTCCTTAGTCACTTTGTAAACTAAATCAATAAAGGAACCCATTTGTGGAACCAATATGGACACAGGCAGAAGAAAAAATGCAAAAAATTAGAACAGTTTGATTGGATGAAACTAATAAAGATCGTTAAGAGAAAATGAATAATATTTGGATTCACAGGAAAACAAAAAACAACAAATCACCTCTAAATTTTTACTAAGCTTAGTCCAACAGGACTTTAATTTTATGGATCTGTATTTGAAGCATGATAATTAGTTAACTTATTGCTTAGTTATATTTTCTACATTGATACTAACCCCGATCCCCCAGAAAATTTCATACGTTTCGTCGAGGCAGTCCGAGGAATGTGTTTGCCATTGCCGAATACATATTGCTTACAAGCCTATTTTAGCCTAGTTTACCCATCCCAAAGTGCCGTGTTTTATGCTGCTCCCTTCTTCACTTTCTTCAACCGCCGCCATCCAGTTGGCTATAATACCTTGATCAAAACGTTCCCGGAATTTATTCAGAAAATTAAAAATACAAGTTTATTCATCTAAATCTATATTGTCCCCTTGAAAGTAATCCCCATCGACTGCAACACACTAACGCCAGCGCTTGATCCAATCCTCGAAACATTTTTTATATTCGGTTTTCGGTATGTCCATCAGTGCTTCCTGCGATTTTTCCATTACTTCCTCTCGGCTGCTAAAACGCGTTCCCCGTAATGGTTTTTTAACTCGATTGAACAGAAAGAAGTCACAGGGAGCCAAATCAGGTGAATTTGGTGGCTGTTGGATGGTATTTGTTGCATTTTTCGTCAAAAAATTACGAATAATGATAGCACTGTGCGACGGTCTCGACGCGCTGTGCGACGATTTCTGGTCTCTTTCGGCGAATTGCTTCACGCAAACGTCTCATAACGCCCAAATAATACTCTTTGTTTACTGTCTGGCCTTCTGGCAAAAATTCATGATGCACTACACCGTTGTAATCCATGAAAACCGTCAGCATTACCTTCTTTTTTGACTGAAAACGACGTGGTTTTTTTGGTCTCGGCTCATTTGGTGAACGCCATTCACTTGCCTGATGTCTGGATTGCGTGTCGTACTCATAAACCCACGTCTCGTCTCCAGTAATGATCCTTTTGATGAATGTGGGATCGGATTCAGCCTCGCAAATCATGTCTTTTGCGACGTCAACACGGTCTCTTTTTTGCATGAAATTGAGGTCTTTTGGCACCAACTTTGCTGCTACACGACGGAAACCCAAATCATTAACCACAATGTCTTGGGCGGATCCATAGGCAATGTTCAAGTCCTCCGCTATTTCTCTGATGGTTAATTTGCGGTTATTGACCAATATTTCTTTTACTTTATCAATTTTTTCACCAACTTTCAATGTCAATGGTCTGCCACTGCGTTCATCAACTTCGATTGACCCACGACCACTTCTGAACCGCTCGTGCCACTGGTAAACGACCGTTTTTTTAGAGAATCGTTGCCGAAACACTTTTCCAACATTTCCAACGTCCGTGCGCCACTAAATCCGTTTTTTACGCAAAATTTAATACAAGTTCGTTGTTGCAAATTTAAATCCATTTCTGCAATTGTAAAAAATCGCCAACACACACAGAGATAGATGTACTCTTGGCTACGTAACTTTTGCAAATGTCAAGTTATGACACTAAGATTTAAAGGGATTATCAACAACAGATGTACCAATTCAACAAAAAAACAGAACTCAAATCGGAACGATGGGAGCGCCACACGGTGGTTATTCCGGGAACTTTTTGTTCAAGGTAGTAAATATAATCCCCTACTTACCTTTCGCCGCGCTGCAAATTTCTTCCAACAGTGCAAATAATGATTCAAACTCCTCTCAATAACGAATGAATACCGGCATGTTGACTTGTACTTCATCTCATATGTATTCATGTAATATTCCAATACGTATTCTCTGCTCTTTCCAAAGCTTACTTTGTTACTTCTCCTCATCGCATCTTGCGGTTCCCTCCTGATTTTCATACTCAATATCCTACCACTACAGAATTAGTCGGCCAAAGCATATTTTATTTGATGATAAAATTGAGTAATAATTAATGACAGGATTTGTGCAAATAAAGCAGGAAGGGGACTTCCTGAGCGGCCGGGCCGTTGTTAATCATTCCTCTCTCTCAGTCCTGTCCTTCCATACCACGTTAATTTTGGTAAACAACCCCCGTAAGAATGACTAACAGCTTTCCCATTCATCCTCTTCTTTCCTCCTACACTCTAGCCCCCCATTTTCCCAACTTTCAAACTCATACCCCTTCTGAATGGGGTGGTGAAACTGAAACAGTCAACTGAATGGTTAGGTGAAAATTAAATCTGATACCTTAGTATGAGCACGTGAATTGAAACGCTTCAAATGTCACAAATTCCGTGGGAAATTACAACCGACATTTACCGGTATGACATATTTCCACAAGCTTGAATCTGCCTCGATTACAAATTATTTCCCTGAATTCTCTCGCTTTTAACCTCAAATCTCTCCCTTTTTAAATTGGCACTTCCCACATTAGGTTGACCAAAGTGATAAATACGTCATGAATGCAGGACAAATTTCAGCATATCACTGCAAAATATGGTCAACAGTGCAAAACTGCCTCTTTGGAATAACAGTTACTGATTTCTCAAAAATAACATGGAATTTCAGATAGTGCTCTAATTACACGCTTCTATAAACGCTAGTTCTTTACCTCAAAAGTTTTAATATCATGAATACATTGCAACATACTATGTTTCTTCCATTTAGGCAACTTTAAATTTTTAAGGTAGGTAACATGTGCGACCGAGAATGCTGTACTCACCAATAGTAGTTTTTTATGTATGAGAGTACCTTTTCCTGTCCGTTGCGTGGAAAAAGCATTTATAAAACGATAACGTATTTGATTAGATATGGATATCCTAATATCTATCACAATATTGTGCTCTTCCATACATTATTATTGAGTCTTCGCTATAATGTCTTCTTTCGACACACTCAAATAAATTTTTGACAGATAGTGACTCCGATATTTTCCTGTTATTCATGACTTAATGTCACATGAAGTGAAAGTTGTGAATCAGCACGAAGAAAACAGTTACATGCGAGTCACCTCAGTTGAAATTTTTCGCGAATACAGTTACCTTCTCTGTTAAAATCTGTAACCTTAACTATTACTCCGAGAGTTGCATGGTAATTTTGCGCCACGCTGGAATGTTTCCTGCTGCACCTCACCTTCCTTCCGTGAAATAATCCCCCCATTCACCAGGATCAGCTATTTTTTTGCAAATACATCTATACATACATGAAATTCATCTTCCCACCAACCGTATTCCCAATGCCTCTCACATAACCCAACGCATGAAATCAACATTCCCCAAAGCCAATATAAGCCGCTGAGAGGTAGTTTTGATCTCTAATAACAAACACAAATTCCGCAGAGATATTTAGCGGACGTTCAGTAGAATTAAATTACGGAATATGCGAATGGAAGTTTATTTTTCGTTTTATTTATCAGTAAGTCATTATGTGACTCACCATCCTACTTTTAGTACTCTATCCATACTGCCGCCATATGTTCTTCTATACTACCTTGTACGTCTTTTAGTGTCAATTTGTCATTTTTAGCTCTTTTATTTGTATCTGAATTTCTCTTCAGTTCTTAAGTCAAAGTGGAGCTTATTAACGTATTAATAACCGAAAAAGTAAAATATATCAGGGGCAAAAATATAAAGATTTTCCCAGCCTGCATCTGTCATGAAAAGTGCAATCGTACATACTTTGAGTGCAACTATTTCATCTTCCATTCATCATGTTTTAAAAGATTTGCACCAAATATAGATTTCAACATCACAGAATATGGTACTTTTTCTTTCGTTATCGGTGCATGGAAATGTATCCAGTAAAAATATACAACTCCCTGTACGCATGCCCGCACGGATACATGCAAATGCAATTTTTGCCAATTTTTTTCCTATGTCATTCATACATTTTGAAAATATTTGGTTTGGAACTGAGTTACTTAGTGCAACAAATGGTTAAAGTGAGTACTAATTATTTAAGGATCAATTTTACCCTAAAAAGTGTGAAAAATAAACCAAATATCATAATACCGTTGCATAACACACAAGGAAGCTGATATATGCTCAACATTTTACCTCACAGAAGATATTAAACTATAAACACTGATGGAAAGACGACAGAAAGAGCGCATATTATGTGTATCTAAGGTTGGCGAATGGTGGAAAAGGAGAGAATAAATTCTGAGTGATGAAGGCGCAAGAAGACACAACAATGTTTGCAAACTACGGGATATCTTCAAATGCTAAACTATTTTGCCAATATCCTCAATTTCATGCAGCTTATATTTTGTCTATATTCGTTAAATACAGCACAGTAAATCTAAAGTTAATACTTGCCCTTGATAAATCGGTAATTTCAAATAATTCAAGTCGACAGCGTCGAGTTGCATCTCGCAACGAAATGTTGCTCATTTATTGTAAAATCGAGCATCCCTCCCTGTGCATACGTGACATGATGAAGCCCGTTGAGAGCGCGCTCATGAATGTGAAGTCAATCGACGTGATTTATTAATTTCCTTTTGTGGGTATGCCGTGAAAATTAAGGGAACTGGGAGCTGTCGGTCGCCTCCCCAACAATACTACTACTACTTAAGGGAACTGGTAAATTAATGACCTTTCTTGCGGACCTGATTGGTTCGGTCTTCCCCTATATGTGAGGTATTGGGCAGAAATTATTTCTTAGAGAAACCATGTACACTCAACCCACTATGAAATTCCGAAGAACTCGGAAAACTCAATTATTAGATTAATAGTACGTATTTGTTGTAACTTTACGTGGAGCACAAAATTTCGAAGACGTCTTATTTAAGTTTTTCCTCCCGACTTTTATTGAGCTAATTTACAAGTATTTCCATTTACGAGTCCTTTCTAAAACTCTCTAATAGATAGGATTAGCCAAAGCCTGTGAAGTTCCTCATCCCTCCGGGTTCTTAAGAAGTTAGTGCTCACACAGCATGAGCTATAACGGAATCTTTATTTTTGTAAGTAATGGTTCTTCAATAGAATAAATGGAATATTATATCGTCTGAAATCAAGAAATTATCATGACGTCATGCGCCAGGAAAAACTTAAGATCTCCTCTTACTTCGATTTTTAGCTTTGGGTTCATTGAACCTTTGTTATTCAACTGGTTGAAGATCTACAGTGATTACGAAATATACGCGCAAGATTCATTTTTCGTTTGATTTACAATGACTCTTTACCCACATGCATTTAAAATAGGAGAATTGAAATAGCTTTTTCACCTCTTTTGTCATCCACCTCCGACAAGAACTATGACTGCTACAATTAACCCCTCAAATCTTTTCTTCATTCTACATTCCACTGATATTTCGGAGTTTTATCAGTCATGATCTGGAAAAGAGCAGGTTTGCTATTTTTTAGGCAAATATTTGTACTGTTTTACACAATACAACGATAACATAAATTGTTTGTTTAAAAATGTACACACGGAATCGCACTGTAAAAAAGGTAAATGTTTTCTATTTTTTTTTACCGGAAAAAATTAAACCTTATTTCTTTGCCCAAAGTCTGTTTTATTGATTTCATTTTTTATTTTATCAGGTGCATTTATAGGTGTAAATCAACTCTACTCAGCTCACAACAGGCTCGTAACTGGAAATATTCCCTTAGTCCCGGTGTTTTTGTACCAATGCACCGTAAGTAATTATCATTTCTACTGTTACCACTAATAGTGATGCAACGTATATCGTCGAGGACATTTTGTCGTCAATGTTTACGCAACTGTACATTAATTGTAAGTTTCGTCGTGAATATGTATCTCTACTCGGATACGTTTTCATTTTTCCTCATTCTTCATTTCTTACGAGGGCAGCAAGAATGCTTTACATTGACACTGAAATCAATGCAGTGCAAATTGAGTCGATCCTTTCCCCTGCCGAAATACTTAAAAAACTTACTTGAATTACAGGTTTGCTAAGTTCAAGGCAAACGAGTTTCGTCTTAGTGTTCTTTAAAGGTCCCCAGCGGACGCCTCACGCAGACGCGAGGACATGTATGCGCCTCTTTGACCACCTACCCCAAGGTGCGCAATTAAGGAGCAAAGAACAGCACTTTTCCAATTTTTAACAAAATTATTTCAAGAAATATTGAAAATAAATGTGTTGGCTAGAGGAAAATTCTAATATTTGTTCATTAATATGTTCTAATGCCACCAAATCTCTCCTGGAACAACATAATCGCCTGAAGTTCGCGTCGTGAGCCCGCATTTATTGGATTAAGTTACCGGAGGGGAGAGGAAATTACCGCGAGTTTGAATTTCACGGCGGGGACATACGTAGAAAGGAAACTAAGCAACTTCATTTCGATTAAAATTGAAACGTTCTCTTTACCTTACCCCTACATTAGGGAATGCATAAGGGAGTTTGTTTTCTGTCGGAGTCAAAACTTTTCTCTAAGAGGCCAAAGGAAATTATACCAAGATTCTTTGCACATGGTGTATTAACACTATCCTATTTAAGGCAGGGGGATGACAAACTTTCTCCCCACTGCAGAGTTAGAAGATGATGGTGCTACACCTCCATCAACACAAAATATCACCTGATAACCTGGCATCATTTAGAATTCAGGCAATCCTCGTTATCGATACCTATGCCACGTCACGCACGAATATAATCAAGTTTTACTAGAGATATTGAAGTTGAAACGAAATTTTAGTTATAAATTCTGCCACCACATAATCCTTTCATGATAGAAAGTGTAAACGAATCATTCAACATTCAAACAAGTTCTCTGACTAAAATATATCTAATATCCACGAATGTGGAGCAAGGTTTCGTTTGGTTTGGTTCCGTTACTGGTCGTTCGCGACATTTCGATCGAAGAAGTCATAGACTTCAAAAGTCTTTAAGTTTTGCTCTTCGGCTGCTTAAAGATTTCGTCTCTTCAATCTCGATCTACCACGGGAAATGGGAGCGGGTGACTCCGACAACTCTCCCTCATCGTTTCCATTCCCGCCTCCCCTCTCCCCCCGCCCCCAATCCCCCGCCGAAGGAGAAGGGCGCTTCCGCGTCGGGGAACGGAGTCGCTTGAGGAACGATGCTTAGGAAAAGCGAAGGGTTGTTCGTTCGCGGACAATGGGAGGGGAGAGGGATAGAAAGAGGGGAAGAGAGGACCGTCGCGGCGGCTGGGGGGTGGAGAGGTGGAGCGGGACTATAAGAGTAGGGGGACTCCCACCATTTACGCGGATTAACTCCGGAGAGATTCCATCGCAAGGAGGACCACTCGGATTGGGAATCAAAATGGGGTGCTTGAACGAAGCGCGTTGTCGTCGTCATCCTCGACAGTTGAGTATTGATTCCTTTTTTCGTCTTTTTTTTGAAAAATTTCACCCACGTCATCAGCGTATAAAAGAACGTTGCGATCAGCGAGTGTGGACCACCCTGACGGTTATCAGAGCCGACGGGGAGTGTGGGAGTGCGAGGGGGGGGGTGTTGGTCTGAGGGAGAATTCCTTGCGGAGCTTGCCTTCCTCGCCTCACCCCTCTCCGTCCTCAATCCAGGTGAAGAGCATCCTCGGTGGGGGTGTATGGCGGGAGGAGTGCAAAAGAGCTTGGAGTTGGAGAAGGGGAGAACGTCGAGGCTGAGCACGTGGAAACGCCGTTGATGGCCTCACGCTGGATTCAAGATGCCGCTGAGGAGTATGAAATGAGGTGAATGGGAGGTCGAAGAGTGCCTCATCTGAGTAGGAGGCGTGAACCCAGTGAGGGTGGCCAAACTTAGCGAGCCTTTTTGGGAGCCGCTCGCGATCAAATGTGAACGTGTGTAGAACTTAGAAGAAACCCTTTCAAACGAACCCATTCCTTCATCAGATTTCTTTCGAGAAATTGTGGACAGAAAATCTCTAATGGCCATAACTGTGAACTTGTTAAACATGAATTGACATGGTCGGTTCGGTTTTCAAGGTTGCGTTCAGAACCTTCTTCGAAAATTTGTTTAAAGAAATGTGGTCTCCAGAAACTACGTTCGTAAAATTTTTGGCAATTGGTCCCATTGATTAACACTATGACGGAACTGGGTGCGGCTACAAAAATAAATTTACAGCATCTTTTAACATTATTTCTCAGTTCGTACACATGAAAAATGAAATGAACAAAAAATACACACACATATATGTATACATGTGTGTATATATATATATATATATATATATATATATATATATATATATATATATATATATATATATATATATATATATATACATATATATATATATATATATGTATATATATAGATGATTTCTTCGAAGTAACACGGAAGTGTTGAATAAAAACTTAGACAGTAACAGTATTTTCACCACTCCACCCCTCTCCATCCCACCTTTTAACTCTCTCCCGCCCTTCCCCCACTCCTCATGCACATCTCAGAATGTAATCTATCTTCTGACATGCAAACTCTGCCCGGCATTTTATATAGGCCAGTGCTCTACACCGCTGAACCTCAGGGTGAACAATCATCGCGCCTCATGTAATCCCTCTTCCCCGTCCGCGGGTCTTCCCATCCCAAAACATGCCTCCCACCACAACACCCCCTTCAACCACTGTTACAATGTTTCGGTGCTAGCATCCCTTCCCCCATCCGATAACCCTATAAAATTAAAAACAATGGAATTGGCATTTATATGGCTGTGTAAAGCTTATCAACATCCGGGTCTCAACGACGTTCACTAAATGGGGGGGTGGGGCTGGGGTGGATGGAGGTGGATTTGTTTCTTGCGAGGCGGTGGGACAATTTATTCATCCGCATACATTTTGTCATTCTTGTCCTGGGTTTTGACTTGTCAAGCCCTTATGATGACTTGGTGAGTTGATGCCTTGGTCATGGGTGTTGTGGGATCTGTGGATGAATTGTTAGTTTTCTGTGTCGCTTGTTACTATTTCCGCATCCTTCTTATTCCATCTCCGCTCCCCTCTGGCCTCCCTTTCCCCCTCCATAACCTCCTCCTTCACCCCTCTCCCACCACCTGTTCTCCGCTCCGCTTTCTCCCCCTCCATATACCCCTCTTTCACCCCTCCCCCACTACCTGTTTTCCCTTCTCCCTCGTCGCCTACTCTCTGCACCGCGTACCCTTTTCCTCAGTCATATCTTATCTTCCGAAGAAGACGGAGCTCGAGTCCGTCGAAATTATCAAGATATTATTGTAAGTGTTCTTTTTATGTGTTCTCGTGCTGTGTGTAACTATCTAAGTTATATATATATATATTGGTTATACATATATATACAAATATATACATATACATGTATATTCATATATGTATATATATGCATATATATATATATATATATATATGTATATATATATATATATATATATATATATATATATATATATATATATATATATATATATATATATATATATATATATATGTACA
>CM073779.1:36974753-37107253 GCA_037158775.1 Hetaerina titia
CCGGACCTTTCACTTGCCGGACGGATGCTCTACCAGTTAAGCTATTAAGGAAATCTTTTTCGTGTTTGAATATATATATATATATATATATATATATATATATATTTAGAAGAATTTCAAGCTATTTTGCGAACATCAGTGTTCAATGAACACGTATATTTTGAGATGCTAAGGTAAAATAATAAAAAAAATTATTAATATTTTTTACTGGCTGAAAACATAATTTGGTGGTACAAGCCTTCTCAGTACGAAGAGTAATTACGAGTATGAGGAGTTACTCCCCACACGGTAGTGTGAAATTTTTGGTCAATTAATGATATTTTGACATCTAAGAAGATAATTAGGGAGGAGGAAACTGTGAACGTGAAGAAGACAGGGGTGAAGCACTGAGGTCGGAAATGAAATTTTTCAGGGAATTAGAGCCTTGTGGCCAAAGAAGGAAAATATCATTGATATATCTGATCCACAATAGATTTTTCAGGGGTTATTCTGATAGGAAGTTGATCTCTACGACGCCAAGAAAGAGGTTTGCATAGGAAGGGCTGAACCTGCTACCTATGGCACAGCCCGTGATTTGCAGGAAGAAGTTATCGTTAAAGGAGAGCGAATAACGACGGAGGATGAACTCGGAAAGACTAAGGTGAAAATCGGTTCTGGGCAAGTGTGGGCCCTGAGCTCAGGGCGTTGGAAGAGGTAGTGTTGTACGGCGAAAAGACCTTCTGAATGGGGAATAGATGTATACAGGGATGTGACATTTATATTGGCTATAGTAATCTCGGTATCCGGAGGATTCTGTACATTACCTTCCGGGAAATGTACACAATCCTCCTTCCTTCCTTTCCTTCCCGGAAGGAAATGTATAAAATCTTTGGTGAGTGACGGTAGGGAGTGGACTATTGGCTGGCTGACCAAAAAAATAGAGCAAGCGGACTCTGGTTCCTGGATTCTTGGAATCGCCCAGATATTAATATTAGACATAATTACCCTTTCTACACATATTTTCATCCCCCCTCCAACCCATCTCCTTCCATATCATCCCCACCTTTTTAAAAATCCCCCGCCTAACACTTCCCCTTGCATGCCTTTCCCCACCTTCCCCTTCCATCTAGTACTTCCGGGCCCTCTTTTTCCTCGGTTCTGTCCTTCCTTTTCTTGAGAAAGGTGGTTTAGACCACCGAAAATTCGATGCCTAGTGAGTTTCTCTTTTTTGTGTGTTTCTGTGTTTTTGTCTTTGTCTACTAGTACTAATTCCATGTATATTATTAATCACATCCGTGAGACTTTAACAAAAGTGTTATTTATATTACTTCTTTCCTTCATTCCGTCCAACATCCCCATTCTATTTCTGCCCCTTCCCCTCATTTGCCTAACATTCTCATCTCTACGACAGTTTTCAACATCCTATTGCCAATTAATATTCTTTGCATCTGTTTTTCCTGCCTGCTTATAATTTTTCCAGCAATCCCCTCTCTTTCCCCATTTTTCTCAGCACCTTGTCATTTATTAACTTTTCTAAACACTTCACCTTTTCTATCCTTTTACAAACCCACATTTCAAACACCTCCAATTTTTCACCTATCATCCTGCTTCAATGACCACGTTTCCGCGCCGTACATCATTGCGTTCCATATAAAAGTTTTCACTAGCCTTTTATTAACTTCTTTACTCAACGTGCCTGTCAAATCGGGGAGTAACTCCCTCTTCCTTGCGTTTTTTTCTTTGCCTTGTGCAATTCTCCTCATTATGTCCACACTGCGTTTACCATTTTGGTTCAAAATCCTTCCGAGACACGGAAACTGTTCCACCTGCTCTAGTTTTCGCCTGATCTAGCCTGAGTTTTCGTATATCTAAAGGTTCCCACCTCAGATACTTTATTAAATGTGTGACGCTTTGTGCCCTTTGGTACGAGTTTTCACGAACCTAGCGGTCTTTTTCTGTACCCTATTCAATTTTGTAATTCGTATGTTTTTGAATGAATCGCAAACGCAGGCCGCATACTTAAAGCTTAGTTAAAGCCTAAAGCTTTAGACGGATATGTAAGGTTTGTGGGTGATTCCATGATCCGTTTCGCAGGAGAGGAAAGTAGAAAAGGTGGTGCATTGGTGGAGTGCTTTCCTGGAATGAGGATTGAAGAATTAGAGAGACATATTGAGCGGTTAAGCGAAGCGAGAAACGAGGACGTGGTGTTGTTGCACATTGGGACGAACGATATAAAATCGAAATCGGCTGATCATATAGTGGGCCTATTTTGGGACTTGTGTACCGCTGCAAAGAAAAATTTTGGAACAGCAAAGATAATAGTGAGTGGTGTAATAAAAAGGAGGGATGTTAAATGGGGAAAAATTATGTATATTAACGAGGGTCTGGACTGGGTTTGCCAAAAAAAAGGATTATACTTCGTAGATCCGAACTGTTGGATAAGTGATATGGACTTAGGATGGGATGGACTGCACCTAAATAGGAGAGGTAGCAACAAATTAAGCGAGTTAATGTGTAATGTCATAAATGTGTTCTTGAATAAGAAGGAAAACTAGTGTCAGGATCGAGTGGTGTTGCCTCGTCGTCAAATGAAATTACAAACGAGGATAAGTCTACAGAGGCTCCAGAAAATGTTCCATGGAGACTCAGGAGGGTGGAAAATGCTAAAGGCGGTCTAGGGGAGTTCGAGTGCAGCAAAGAGAAATTGGTGCTGGAGTTTCCACATAACAGGAGATCTAACAAAGGTAAGGGCTTAAAGATTCTTCAGGTTAACTGTCGTAGCATCAGGAATAAAAAGCATGAATTTCACACATTACTCGAGGCATGTAAGCCAGATTGTGTTGTAGGTACTGAATCTTGGTTAAATGAATATATATATTCAAGTGAAATTTTTCCAAAGGGGTTTACTGTGTACAGAAGGGATAGAAATGACAGAGGAGGGGGTGTTTTCATCTGTATTAAGACGGGGTTTTCGAGTAACTTGGTAGTGGCGAAAGAAGACTTTGAAATCCTAAGTGTAAATATTCTTAATCCGGAAAATAGCAGAGCACTCATTATAATTGGAGTATATAGGAAACCAGATGAAGACCTGAGCACTCTTGAGGCCCTGGCGGATTTATGCTCGGAAAAACCAGGCAGTTGGACCCTAATAGCGGGGGACCTAAACCTACCGGGGGTGGACTGGGGCGGTAAAGGGACGGGGAGCGGGAGGGCCCAGTCAGCTGCAAATAGAATAATCCATGAAGAAGGTTTCACACAGTTAGTAAATAAACCCACTAGAGGAAGAAATGTCCTTGACGTTTTTCTTTTAAGGCCCAATAACGGAGATGTTACCACCGAGATTATACCCGGGCTGAGCGATCACTCCGCAATATCAATGGATCTAAAGTGGTCACCACCAAGCCCAAAGAGATTCGCAAAAAAGTATGTGTGGCTTTATAAAAAGGGGGACGCGAATGGGTTCAAAACTATGTTGACTGAAAATTTTCCAAGGTGGGCAGGGCAAGGTTCGAATTTGAACCAAATATGGAATTCATTTAAAAGTATTTTACATGAGGGATTGGGGAACTTTGTCGCTAAAAAAATGATAAACCACAATAGTGACCCAGAATATTATAATGGATCAATACGAAGATTAAAAGGAAAGTAAGGATATCATATAAACGTAGGAATACAACCTCCCAAAACTTGATTAAATATAAAAAGTTGATTATGGATTTAAATTTTGAAAAACGTAAAGCCCAAGAAAAGTTTTTAGTTAATATATTAGATAAGAAAAATACAAACAAATTCCACAAATATCTTAGAAGGAAAAAGGATAACCGGGAAGACATAGTCATGATTGTGAAAGAAGACGGAACTAGGATTTTAGATGATCTGGGAAAAGCGGAAGAACTAAATAAGTGGTATTCTAGACCCTATAAGGAAAGTAACGAAAACAGTAAGGTGGACGGGCCCATTAACAAGGACAACAGGATGTTAACGAACTGCGTTTCGAACGATGCAGAGTATATAAAGGTCACTGATATAGAAATCTCTAGACTAATACGCCATCAAAGAAAAAATAAATCAGTTGGGCCTGATAATGTATCAATCGATGCTTTAAAATTTGGAGCAGAGGCTATAGTTCCATACATTAGATCACTTTTCTATGCCACCATTAACAACAGTAAATTACCTTCAGACTGGAAAAAAGCAAGTGTTATACCAATCTTTAAAGGAGGCGATAAAACGAAGGTTGAGAATTACAGACCTATAAGTCTGACCTCAGTAGTCTGTAAATTAGTCGAAAAAATAATAGTTAGATACATGTGCAACTATTGGGAAAAAAATAACTGGTTGGTTAGGTACCAACATGGGTTTAGGGAAGGTTATTCCTGCGAAACACAATTACTAGGCCTATGCCAAGATATAGCTGAGGTAATAGATGATGGAGGAGAAATAGACGCAGTTGTAATTGACTTTAAAAAAGCTTTTGACACGGTCCCACATGATCTGTTACTAAATAAAGTAGGACAGATGAACATTGACCCAAGAGTTAAATCCTGGTTAAAAGAGTTTCTCAGGGAGAGAACCCAAAGGGTCAGGGTAGGAGAAGAATATTCTCAAGAATCAATAGTGACGATGGGCGTCCCCCAAGGTAGTGTACTGGGCCCGATACTGTTTCTATCCTATGTCAATGACATAGGTAAGGAAGCAGAATTTAACATTCGTCTCTTTGCAGATGACTGTATAATATATAGAAAAATAAAAGGCAACAGGGATAGTGATATATTACAGGATGATCTAAACAGAGTATCGGAATGGATTACTAATAATTAGATGGGTGTAAACACAAAAAAGTGTAAACTAATAACATTTAGTAGGAAAAGGAGAAGGGAAAATAGAGATTATAACTTGCTAGGTGAAAATCTAGTAAGAGTTGAGAAATGTAAATATTTAGGTGTCTATCTCACAGCTAACTTAGAATGGGGACATCATATAGATAAGGTGGCAGGTAAGGCTTTTAAAACTCTACACTGGGTCATGAGGAACCTTAAGGGGAGCAACAAATCCACTAAAGAATTAGCATACACTTCAGTTGTAAGACCAATAATGGAGTACGCAACAACAGTATGGGACCCTATGGTAAAGGTGCATATAAATAAGCTTGAGAAAGTACAGAGAAAGGCAGCTAGGTACGCTCTAGGAAGACATAACAGGACAGATAGTGTGACAGAAATGTTAGAGACACTAGGATGGACACCGCTCCGACTCAGAAGGAAGCTGAACAGGCTATGTGGGATGTTCAAGATAGTAAATAAAGAGAAGGGGTGGGAGGAGCTCTCAGAAAGATTAGACAAACCAAATTACATTGGGCGGAAGGACCATCAGTTCAAAATAAAACATAGAGGGCACAAAACAAACATTAAAAAAAACTCCTTCCTCAATCGTGGAATAAAAGAATGGAATGAGTTACCTGAGGATATCTTTAAGTCCTTACCTTATTCATTAAATAAATTTAAAACGAGGTGTATGCTCGCCTTAAAAACGTGTGAGTGAGAAATAAAACCGTATGTACTTGTGCTATGAATAATGTGTTAACGGGACGCGATTTTGAACGGTATATGAAATTGAAGATACGTGATTACGGACGAAGTGTGGCGATGGACGGTGCGTAGTATGTACTCGTGTGGTGTACACCTAATCCTTGTGTGATAGTAAAGGAGAGGTCGGTAATCTTAAAAGTGTCATTGACTATACGAGCATTTTGTCTCATATCTGTTCTTCTTGTGTGTGTATGTATGTGCATTGTAAGAGTGACCAGTGATCACACTGGACCGTTGCCACCAGGAAAATTGCCTAATTGCAACGAAGTATGTAAATAATAAATAAATAAATACTCGATGTAAGGCCTTACAAAAGAAAAATAGCATGTTTCATTCACTTTTTCGTCACTACATCTTCCTTCTGATTATATGTTTGAGGTATGCCGGCTTTTTTAGCGCCCATACACAAATAGTGCGAATGTGTTTTCCCCAAGAAAGATCCGATGCAATGGTGACCCCCAAGTATTTTACATCATCCGTGACGCTCATCCGAACACCACTGAGTGTGTAAGTTGGTCAAATCTGGTTGTGTATTCCACTGTTTCCGGCTGGCGGGGGGTTTAGGTTACCACCGGTAAATGAGAACAGAATCGACATATCCTTGCAAGCCCATACCCACAGTGGCACACATACTATTCATGCAAAAACCCCTTTAAACCACATCCATGAAAATAAATTCAAGCATTATTTTTTCCCACGCACTGTTCGCGTTAACAATGACTATCAAGTAGCATACATATAGAACTTAGAATGTAGCAAAAATGTATCCAATAACGTCGAGACTTGCTTAAGGAATGTATGACGGTACATTTTTTCGTATTTTATTCCAGCCCATAACCGTCTCGCCATTTCTGAATGTTGTTTAATTCAGTTTTTAGTCAATCACGATCTGCGTTATTCGCCATTTCCCTGTAGACAACAGTGTCGTCGACAAAGAGTCTTAAGTTACTTTTTATTTTACGGGTGGTATCATTAATATGTATTAGAAATAGTGGTTGTCCTAACACGCTACCCTGTGGGTCGCCGGATGTTACTTTCACATAATTAAAGCTTGAACCATCAATCACTTCCCTTTGTTTTCGGTCTGCCGGAAGTCCCAAATCCAGTTTATTACTTTGTCGTGTATGCCGTACCATTGCATCCTTTCAGTGGACTCATTTAGTGGATCGATTTAGTGTGAAAGACTTTATCAAAAGCCTTTTTTAATCAAATGTTATCGCATGTACCTCTTTGTTTCTTCCCCATATTGGAAAACGTCGTGCATAAAAAGTCCTAACTGCGTTTCACATGATCCCTCCTTTCTGAATCTATGTAGTCTGTTGGAGAATACGTGATGAGTGACGAGAAATGTCATGGCGTTACTAACAAAACTGTGTTCCAACACTTTACAGAAGAGGGAGGTTAACTATATTGGTCAGTAATTACCGGAGTCTTGTTTATTTCCGCTTTTAAAAGTAGGAATGATGTTGAATGTTGAATGATGTCTTTAGTCCGGAAGAACGAGACCTTCTGCAAACGATTTGCTAAATTATTTGTGTGGTAATATACCGGTTAAGGTAGGTTTTTGGATTGGCACAACTACGAAATAAATATTTTGTAACTCCTAACAAAACACAATCCAGCAACCTACTTCACATCAAGGCATTTTTCATCTCTGTGTATTTCCTTCCTCCCTCTATCCCGTCAAATAAACCTTTGCTATCACGGCCCTTTCCTTGTTTGCTTTACATTCTCCCCTCTATCACAGTCTTCAACATTCCACTTCTGATAAATATGTATTGGATCCAATTTCCAGTCTCCTTATTATTTTTCACATCAATCCCTTCTGCTCTCCCCCCACACATAGCACCTCATCATTTGCTTTTCTTTCTGTCTATTTCACCTTCTCCATACTTCTCCACACCAACATTTCAAAAACCTTCTATCTACATCTATCATCTTGATTCAAGACTATGTTACCGCTCCATACATAACTACGCTTCATATTAAAGTTTTGACGAGCCTTTTCTTAACATCCGTAATCAACGTCCCTGTCATAAATTCTCGCCTAGTAAAAGCCTCTTTGATTAGTGCATTTCTTCTTCTTACATCCCTAATACTTTGACCACTTTGGTCCGTAACATTTCTGAGATATTACACTATTCCAACCGCTCCAGTATTTGCCCTTCTATTTAAATATTAAGAATAACCTTTCTCTAACTGGAAAACCACATAACCATTGTTTTTTTATGTTGTATCTCATCCCATACCTATTCCACCAACATTTCAATTCACTCAGCAATGCTTTCAATCCCTTGGCTCCCTGAAAAATTAGAGCTTGGTCATCAGCAAGCCGCACTCATTTTATAAATTCCCCTTTGACTTTCATTCCTACCTCTAATTCTTCCCAAGCATCTTTTTTCATTTCCTCCACACAGACATTGAACAGCACCGGTGATAACGGGCAACCCTGCCTTACGCCTTTTCCTAACACTGCCCATTCGGACAGCCCGTTCCCCACTCGCACCTGAGCAGTCTGAGACGTGCACAGGTTGCAGATTAGTCTCCTGTCCATCCAATCCATTCCTATTTTCTGCAATACACGCATTTGTTTTTTCCAATTCACTCTATCAAACGCTTTTTCTAAATCTACGAAACAGGCATACACGTCCTGATTGTATTCTTTATACCTCTCGATTAGTGATCCCATTACTGCAATGGCATCACGCGTACCTCTCCCCTTCCTAAACCCAAACTGATCATCCCCTAAGTAATCATTTGCCTTACTCTCTATCCTTTTGTGATGATCCTGAGAAAAAAATTAGCTAGATGGGAAATGAAACTTATTGTTCTGTAGTTCTCACATGATGTAGTCTTTACTTTTTTCATAATAGCAACTAAGACTGATCTGAACAAAGTCTTCCGGCCACATTCCTTCCTCATAGATGACACGAACAAGCCCATATAGACTCTTCCTCCCACATTTTCCTAAATGTTGTCTATCCCCGCGGCCTTATTTGATTTCATCTCCCTCAATGCCCTTTCTATCGCAACGCCGATTATGCCTGGACCAAAGCTATCTTCCTCTATGTCATGTTCCTTTCCTATATCTAACCTATTTTGCCTAGGTTCTTTACCATACACATCTTCGATATATTCCTTCCATCTTTCTTGGATCTTTTCTGTGCCAGCTATTATCTCACCTAACTTATCTCTAACTGTTACCACAGATCCTCCGTTCTACTTCTCGATAATGAGTTAACCTTGCTGTAGAATGCACCATTTTCACCCTTCCTCTGTAAACTTTCCATATCCTCGCACTGCGTCTTTCACCATGCTTATTTTGCTTTATTTGTTGCCCGTCTCAATTTATTATTTTACTCTTTGTACCTACCTAACTCTGTGCTTACATTCTTCCATTTTCTTTTCTCATCTATACTTCTAATCATCCCATCCGTGATCCATAGTTTCCTGGTCCTTTGCCCATTAACGGTTTCTATAGTTTCTTTTGCGGCTTTCGATATCCCTTTCTTAATACTTTCCCATTTTTCTTCAATAGTATGTAGCTCTTTACCGTCATCCATGATTTTCTCTTCAGCCTACTGATGCTCCTTCTTTTTCAATCCATTTAGTGCTTCTATATTCAATTTCCTAAACCGCCGCCCCCCGCCTCATCTTTATGAAGCGGACACTAGACTTCATAAAAGCTTAATGGTGGTCAGAGTCAGCTCCCGGGAAGCTGTGCGAATGTATTACACTGATCCTACACCTGTGCCTAACCAGAGTATAATCTGGTCCTGACCGACACCTGTCTGAGTGACCTGGCATTTGTCATGTATATCTAGGGCTTTTGTAGCGTCTAAACTAAGTGTTGGTGATGACTAACCACTGTTTTCTGCAGAACTCAATTGCTTTCTCCCCACGGTGATTCCTCGTACCTAAACCGTTGTCCCCCCCCTCATCACCATCTCTTCCTTCACCTACCTTCGCATTCCACTCCCTCGTCACTATGAAATGCTCCCCTGTAGGAACACACGCGATTATGTCCTGTAACTGATCATACATCCCATCGTCTTCTTCCTCCTTATGATGTTCGGTAGCATGTATACCTGAAAAATGACCAAGTTCCTCGATTCTGCTTTAATCTCTACTAGTACTATTTTTTCCGTTGCTAGTTCTTTGTTGACTATGCTTCATCCTAACTCTTTATTGAACTACAATGCAACAATTTCAGAGAGTAAAAATCATTGGCCTGACCGGGATTCGAACCCGGATCCCTCGATATCCGGCCGAGTGCTTTAGCCAGTTAAGCTACCGAGACGTCCTCTTACACTCAGAAATTTTGGGGGCTTTAAAGGAAAAAGACGTTGTGACGAAATACCGTACATACAATGTCACAGGCATTCGTAGTCGTGTGCGACGCGCGACAGTCCACGCGATCACTTGGTTTAGGATATCGAGGGATCCGGGTTCGAATTCCGGTCAAGGCGAATGATTTTTACTCTCTGAAATTGTTGCATTGTAATGCACACGTAGCGGATGACTCCGTTAAAGTTACTGTTGCGGCATCTCCCGCAGTTTCTTTGAAATTTTTCTTTATTGAACATTATCGCAGCCCCTGGTTCGCTCTCGTCCCCGCCACTGTATATTACTCTATAACTATTTCACCAGTCATCCCCGCCATTCTTCCATCTCACCTCGCATAAACATAAAATATCTATATTTCCTCTTCCCATCTCTCGATTAATATTCTCTAATTATCATGTCCTCAACTTTGTCCTGATATTCCAAGTTTCTACTATAACTAAAATGGTCTTTTTCTCCTACGTCTTTTGTCCTGCTGCTGTCGGTTTTCCTTTGCAAAGATTTCGTGAGATGACAACCGCGGAAACTTTGCTTCCCTCGCCGCCGGGCACGACACACGGCCTTTTGGGCCGAGTCCCGTAGTTGCCAGGACACATATTCTATATATTCTCCATCATTATGTCCTTCGGAATGATAATTTAGATGGTTTCCTGTGGCCTTACTCTCCTTAATAGTGTTTTTAACGTGACACCATTACTCGATGACCGCCCCCCTGGGGTCAGACGCCTTTGCAGCTGCCTCACTGAGGAAGAGACGCTGCGTGGACTATCTTTCGTCTGGCTCCTTACCTTCGACCTATCTGGCATGGGTGACCTTACCAGGAGCAATTATCATTACTCCTACGAATATAGCTCTAGGGGCCATCGGAACTCATAAGCCCATCCACCACGTCAAGGTTAATTCCATTGGAGGGATTTGCTAAATATGTATTCAAAGCAAGGCGTAATTTCGGTCCCGACCTCTTTCAGTACCCTTGCGGGAATATCCTCTGGTCCAGGTGAGTTATTACTTTTTACGTGTAGGGCTGTTTCGTGATTCCTTCGTGCGTAATTCTAATGTCATCCATATTTGCGACAGGTATGACGTTGCCTTCACTAGGGGTCTCTCTGTCATTAGTGTGCATGTGTGAAAGAAATTATTTTAAAAATTCGCTTTTTGGGTGCTATCTGTATGTATATTACCATTTTTGAGTTTGAAGGACCCAAGGTTTTACGTTTTCCTAGTAATTCCCTAACGTACGACCTTAGGGTCGTACGTTAGGGAATTCTCAAAGTATTCGCACAGAATTTTTCTTTGGAAATTTATTTAGGCGCTTTGCATTATTTTCTTTGTTTCCATACGATGTGTTGAGTATTTTTTTCGTGCACTTTCAGAAGTCTTTCCTTGGCCGCTTTTCAAAGTTTTTTTTGTATTTCGACTGCATTTTCCTTGGTTGTCTTAAGCCCTCACTTGGTTCTCACCTCACTGTTGTAATTTCGTGGTTCCTTACAATCGTTTTTCTCTTTGGTAGAGCAATATGTTTCTACATCGTTTCTAATTAATTCAAAATAATGCTTCTGTGTAGTCTCAGCCACAGCGTTGTGCGTTTTCGTAATGTATAATTGTAGGTTTTTTTCTCAGACACGCGGCAAAATCCTTGAAGTTACCCTTATCGAAGAGGTATACCTTTCGTCTGGGTTAAATTATTTTTTACGGATAATTCTATTTCAGACAATTCTATTGCTTGATGGTCACTTATTCCTTCCGTTACATATGTGTGACCATTTTAGAGTGGTTTTTTAAACAAAGATATTGGATGTTTTTACCCCTACTTGGTGTTTTTATTATTTGGCTCATTATGTTGGCGGTGGACATATTAAGGGTAGCAGTTTGTGCAGCGATATTTATGTAGTAATTGTCGCAGTCTATTTAATTAAGATTAAATTCATCCAAACTATTACATCGCTTTTCGTATTCTTGCGGATAAAATACGTTATTTGGATATTGAAAACCTTATCCCATCTGAAGTAGAATCGGGTGGCCTGTGAAATGTGCATACGTCTATTTTTCTGGTTATTTCTCTCTATTGCGCACTAAACGCCCTCAATCTGTTCATCAATTTTTTCCGTATAGCTTCGGAGGCGTTTTTAATGGCAATAAATACTCCTCCGTTTTTGTTGCCATGTCTCGTCTGTACACACGGTAACCTAAAGGGAAACTTCATCCTTCGTAAGCCAGCTCTCCGTTCCCAAAACTATGTCCGCGTCTAGATTTTGGAATCAATGTTCGACTTTGGTTCTTTTATTTTTAATGCTATGACAGTTTAGTATTATTGTGTTGATCCATTTCTCGACATGTACTTCCTTTATTTATGGTTTACCTTGTTCACCATGTGAGTAATATATCGTTTTAGGGCAAGTTTTTATTTTTTCTGTTATTTTTGGGATATAAGAGCCATAGTAGAGCATAAGTATAGTAGCCATATAAGAGCCTGATCCGAAGTAACAAAAAGCGCTGGATCCTACTTAGTTTTCCCCAATATATGACCTGCGCTCTTGCCTACCATTCTCACCTAGATAAAGGAGACCAGTCATCTTAGTCCCAAGCCTTTGAATTGAAGGCGCTCTCGTAAACAGATGTGAAAACTGCTCTTATTACAAACCAGCGCACTCGGTTAGGTGCTGAAAAATGAAAGAGATCGATGGCACACAGAATGCTTCACAGGCAACTTTAGTTTTGAGGGGGTAGGGGAAGTGAGAAGGAGGCTCGTTCTCCGGTCGCCCCCATCGAACATGCGTATAACGTGACGTCACCTGGCAAACAAATCACAAGGGGGATACATTGTTTAAAAACCTGAGAGAGGTTGTCGCCCTCACTAAGAGTGCAACGTGAAAAGTCATAGGCGGAGGCGAGGATAAGGTACCACAAGCCTTACCCATTGCCTTCAGCAGACAAGTGCATAAAATGGAAAGAAAATGATGTCGGGATCGCGGTTCGAGAATTTAACCGGAACATACCGAAACCATGTTTTCAAGACACAACTATCGTGTATCTAATAACATATTTGTTTAAAAATTCAGTGGTGTCGGGAGAGTGTGAAAAGAAAAGGAACTGAGCTATATTTACCCTTGCGGTGTGTGTGAGCAAGGGGAGGCATGCGATGAGGAAGGGGGAGAGTAAATAGAAATACTTAAAGGGGATGAAGGAATTCCAATTTTAATTCAGTATTTCATTTTATTCAGAAATTTCCGATGTTATTATTATTTTCTCTATAGTGGTCATTGCTGAATCACACAGTCTCATAAGAGTATGTTGGATGAATGATCTAATATTCTTGATGGGCGGTAACTCACATTTCACTTTCTCCTGTGGGCATAGAAATTGTGCTTGTGACGCGAAAAAGCTTCACTGCTTTTGAAAAAACAACTACCAATTATTGTGATAAATACAGTCAAAGTGCATTGTGATGCAAAGGCAACAATGTTAAATTCCCTAATGTATTTGAGAATTCAGATCGATCATTCATAAGACATTATTTTTGTACCCTATATCACATACTTTTAATATAAATTATGCGACGGCAAAATATACTTAAGTTTCATGAATCAATTCTCCATTTTTTTAAAGAATTATTGGCTCAGAAAATACCGTTTTATAAATATGATCCTTAAACGAGAAACTGTGATTATTAAATGTAAAAATTACATACACTTTTGCAAAAATGTGCTGCGTTTCACAGTCAAAGGTAATAAAACATGATGCTTTACCGCCATGTTCAATCACCAGTGCCTCAAGTATCTTATACACAGAATATGTGTCAACAAAAATGGCCAAAATTTGTACTCATTGCCATCCGAAAGATTTTCCAGAACAAACTCTTTGCGAATTGTTTTATAATTATAACTCTCGTCCTTCCAGTGTTCGATCACGTTAACACTAAGTGTCATCTTTATTGGCACAAATATTACTTAGGTACTGAACATTAAATTTTCATCTCCAGGAATAACTTTCTTTCATTGTCCAGAACGACATTCAATAATTTTTAAAAAAAGACGAACTTCCAAATTGCTAAAACATATATATTCACTTATGGCCTGTTTGTGGTCATACAATGATTTTTAATTAAATTTAACATAAAATAAATTTCAAAGGACTTTAGTGCATTGATTTTACTTGAGATTTGTCAACGTTGTATTGGCTTCTCATGACTGCTTTACAATCCTAGCGTCAATGTGTCGGTCACTTAGCAAAGTTCAAGTTATTTTAAGTCATAAAAGCATCCTAGGCAATTCCACGTACGGTGTATACATTTAATATTTTTTAACTAATAAATATTGTATTTATCGTCCCATTCAATTCCACTCGTATAATTAATTTTAATTTTGAGATCCAACGTATGTGGTTTATCGTGCATGAAACTCCGGAAAATGAGTTATTTGATGCTCAAAATAGTTGAGGGTATTTTTATCGGCTCTCAATTTTTGGGAATAAACTTGACATTTTCACCAAATTCTAATTGACACCAGAGGTCATCAATAAAATCGATTTCATGACAATAGATCGACTTAAAAGCGCCAAATTTTGTACTTGAGCATTTTATTTGTGCCAGCTATTCTTTCCGTAGTATCCCAGTCAGCAAAAAATGAGTGCATAATTATGAAGGCATTTTCAATTCTTTCGTATATCTTTGCTTCAGTAGTTTATTGCACTTCAATAAATTGTTTGGCTCATTGTTTGAGGGAATTTAAAATCGCCTGTAATAAGATTTAATTTAGTACGCGGTATTAACAAAGAAGGTTCATAGCTTATATTGATTTAAATGCTTACATAACAATTGCAAATTAAAAATTTGAATTCCATAATTTTGACCACTTTAAATGTTTTTACTAAAAGCGACGTTTTGTTAAACTGATTATACCAACAAATCCCTTTAAGTCATATCGTCAACTAAGCAAATAACCGCGATATCATGTCGCCATACCTCACAGTCCCATCCAGAATATTTCTTTGATACACAATATATTGATTTAGCCACATTATGCACGATATTTATAATGTATGTACATTTTACTTTCACAACCATTAAGAATAACACCAATCTATTTCAACTGATACTTATTATTCTTGCGCGATAATTGTTATAATTCACCAAATTCATCTCACAAGCGTGGTGATTATCGAACTTTTTCTACCCGGAGGGTGAAGATTTGGCACCTGGAAATTGTTCATGCCTTTTAAAGCTTACCTCTATTTTTCTTGTAACTCATAACCATTGTCAAGGGGTGAGACGACCCTGGCTGGAAATTAGATACTAAAATGTCAACCTCCCTTTTCTTTCATTTCAGGCGGCCCGAGCGGCACAGCGCGTTCATGAGCTAAGTAATGGACGACAATATGATAGAAATTTTGAAGATAATTCCCCCGAAGCAAAGGAATATTCTCTGATTTCAATTGATGACATTTCGACGAAAAACATGGGCTCTTTGTGTAAAACAGAGACTTTCCGTGCACTGCCCGTCTACATCCCAGAGGTGACGAGCCGCCTTGAGGACGTGCGCCAGAAGGTGGATTTGGCGGCCACGGTGCTCAAAAAAATGGGGATCTATCAAAATAATGGTGAGTCTTTCTTTACATTTACGTGGCATCGGGAAGCGGTGTCTCGAGGCTCAATCCGTGATTCTTCCTTCGTCTGTTTCACATGACCTTTCGAGAGTAACCCTAAAACTTAGAGAGATACATTTTTGGTGACCTGGTTCCTAGTCTCCGTGCTACTTGGGTTATGCTGGTGAATGCGATTAGCCGAAGCCCAGTGTGAAGAAGTGTCCATTGTCCCTCTTAAGATTTAATTATGACAAACTGCGCTCGTATTTGTAAAATAAAGTATGTATTGACGTGAATTATGAATTTTGAAAATTTTGTGAGTTACACTGTTGAAAATGTAACGAAAAATAAGACAATTGAAAATTCATGGTCTTAAAACCTTGACCCGTACAGAGAAGGCGGGCATTTTATAAAGCTAGTTAGTTTTACTTTTATTTCATCAGTTATTTTTGTCCTATAATTAATGAAAGATTTTCAGGAATTTTAAATGTATTTTGCATGTATAAAGGAAATTTAAATGTATATATATTGGATTAATTTGGTAAATTGGAAAATTGGGTTAATTAACAATTGGGTAAAATTATAATTCAGTTTTGGGTGATTCCTAATATTTCCTATCAAAACCAAAACTTTGATTGATTATTTTACCACACGAGATCATTAACGCCACCAATCAAGTCGAACTAGTTCTATTTTAAAATCAACTTTTAAAAGAATATTTTTGCTTTAAAGCCTTATAAATATAAATCAAATAAATATATTATTCTAATTTGATCAGAGGCACTGAATGAATGTAATCCTACTTGAAAGGGAAGTCGTAGTTCCGTTGGTAGAGCGCTGGGCTACTGATCGGAGAGCTCGAGTTTAATTTTTATGGACGCCTCTGGACATACACACATTTATTCAATCTGCATGATATTTTTTGAGAATCAGATCACCCAAGGAAGCCATAGATCGTACAGGGAAAGGAACTGGCTCCCCTACTCTGATAATTCGGGAATTTGACATGCCATTGGGTTAAGTTTTAGTAGAGCTCTACTCTATTATATCAAAGATTCTGTTCCAGTTAATGAAAAAGTTTCAATTTATAATTTATCTGCTTCTAACAAGCATTCAAGTCAGTTACTGTCATTTAAGTCCTAATTGTGGTGATTGTCTAATTTTGTCTATTTTTTTTTAATTTTCGAAAGTCTAATTTTTTCTAAAATCTGTAATTTTTCAAGAACTCCGGGATGCCACGGTCCGCGTTCATGAAACACTATTTCTATTTCAAAGAATTAAAATGAAATAAAAAAGACTAACAAATTCTCATCCAACAATAACCTAACAGTTGAATTTTTCTCTACTCCTATCTGTGATGATTCCCTTCAAAAATTTCAACCCAAGTCCAGGGATTCACTTAAGCTTCCTTTCTTTCCTTCCATTAGATTTTCTCGAGGAACTCCTCAACGACCTGATCGAAAAAGATTCCAGAATAATTCAGGTGAGGGCGATCGCGTTCAACATCAGTGACGACCTGGTGATCAACTCACTCTACCTGAAGGCGGTTTACATTGACGGGCATCGAACATTATCCTTCATTTCGGGACCTGACCTGGACTCACGCATCGTGTACGAGCCGTGGTACCGTCCCGCGGTCAGCAGCAACGGTCTGTCCATGCCCAGGAAGCCCAACCACCACATTCATCAATCGTGGTGGACGCTACCTTATTATTGGTGCGAAACCCACTCTTGGATGATCACCTACGGTTTCGATATCCAGCCCAGCGAAATGAACAAGTTAGTTACACGGCCTCCACACCAAATTTAAGGCGTGAAAGCCTAGGGACATAGGTTGGGGTTCCGAGAAAAGATAAGATGAATGAGTACTCAAAAGGGTTAACACATCAATTATTCCCGGCGGGTGCGCGTTTCCAAAAAAATTAGCAAAGTGGGAGGTCATTGAGTTAAAGTGCGTGTTACTAAAAAAAGTAATATTATATTCAAGGCTAATTTAAGAAAATTAAATATATCGTGTCGTAAAATCTGGGTACTATTTATTATAACTGCACTTTACAGCTGTTCTAAAACAGGGTAATGTTAAAAGATTTGGTGTTTTCCCGGCGTATCAGCTGCGTAAATTCTTCTCGGGTGCTCCACCGGGTTATATCGTCCATCTCGGCCGACGTTTCGATGTCCGACTCGGTCATCGTCATCAGGGCTTCTGAATGAAGGGCTTCTGGCTTCAGAAGCCCTGATGACGATGACCGAGTCGGACATCGAAACGTCGGCCGAGATGGAGGATATAACCCGGTGGAGGACCCGAAAAGAATTTACGCAGGGTAATTTTAGCTCTAAACTGCATCATTACCATCGCACGCCTTACTAGCATTTCGGTTGATGCCAATATTGAATCGCTTGACAATGGTAATGCCGTTTGTATGGCAGACTAATCTGCAAGCAGAGTAATAAGATATTGAGTTTTTTTTTAAATTGATTCAATGGTATGGCAATGAATATTACTATAATGCTCTAATAAAATGTCTTTCACAGTTCATTTTAAGAACACCTCTGAAATCAGCTGAGAAAATTTACAAAAGGGTCTTCAGAAGGTTCATTGTCTGGAATCTAGATCTCTTAAAGTTGTAGCAGTAAAAAGAACATTGCAACTACATTTTTTGCTGATCTGGAATGAAAATCATAAGATTTGAATTTGACACGATTGTAATTACTTTAAATATTTTAAGCGAGTTGGGTCACTCTTATGGTGCAGTCAATATATCGTTAGACAACTATTATTGCCTAGTGGAAAATATTTCATAACATTGAAATAAAGTTCGTCTTTTTTAATACAATCCTCTGAAACGGTTTTTTCATTCATCATCCCTTTTCATTGGCGCGTGCACCCTCTGTCATGCAGCTATGGTAAACTTACATGGCATATCTGCAAATTAAGATGTATCAAATACACCCTAACAAAGGTTAAGTAACCACTTAACTTCACTTTTCTTTACATTAATTTTCGTTCTATATAATTAGGCTAATATTCATTAATTTCAGGGGATTGGAATGATGTGGTGGCTAACTTAATGGCTTCCCACACAGAGGGTCCGGGTTTGATTCTTGGAGACGGCAGATATTTTTAGTGCTATTCCGATCCTTACTTATGGTGCTTTATGGAGAGCACTTTGAGAGAGCACTCCGTCTGTCGGATGGGACGTTAAACTGCGGACCCCTTGGCGCCTTTCGCTAAGAGTAGGCTAATACGGACGCCGGATTTCTCTCCCCCTTCCTCCTTTCCCATCTATCCTAATTGCACAAATGACCTTAGCTGTCGGTCGCCTCCTCTAAAATTACCACTACTGAGTTAATTTCAGTTGCTATATTAAATGTTTTGCCCCTTCTTCCATCCTCTTCGTCTAGGTATCGGGGATTTCTTGGTCTTGACATTGACTTATCCAATTATGATGTAAACCAATGCGAAGCTGTGATTGAAACTGAAAATGATAAGCAACTGACTGCTTTCCTGGGAACTCATAAGTGTCACAGTGACACAAGCGACTGTGTGTTCCAAGAAGGTATGGGATGGTCCAGGGGAGCATATATCTGTCGCTGCCGTCCTGGGTACTATTCTGAGATGCAAGGAAACATGTTCAATGGTACACTCATGGAAGGTGAGTGTAATTCCGTTATTTGACGAATTAAATTCCACTTGATAATGCAGCTTAACAATGGTATTGATTCTGAGAACTAAATTATGCCTTACAAATATTTATTTTGTTTCTTTATTTTGCTTTCTGGACATTTCTGGTGTGCCCCTTGGATCTTAATAAGCTGCGTTTTTACTTTCGCCCTCGAATTTTTTATTTGTTAATTTATCATGGTTGCATGACACCCATGCCCAAGGCGGCACTCAAACTTGCATGTACCTAAGTTGCTATCTTGATTCTAAACAGAGCAAGGCTTTTCAGTGGATCAGTTTATCGTGGTGGGTAATATATCAGCCCTCAAACCAAAATGATATAGGTTCGAGCACCGCCTTTAATATAGATAATGAGTAATTCTGGTTGTCAGGCTTTGCAAAACTGGTGTCAAGCAAATGGTGACCTATTGGGGTCCAATGGGTCCACGTTCTATTTGAGATGTCGCTGAGCAAAAGAAAATTTTGCATGTTTTTGCTTGCACGAAAATGTTCAGCGTTTATTTACTACTTTTAATTTTCAGTCGTGTCTTTCGCTGAAAGTTGATTTTCGTGCTTCTGGACCTCGACGTCAGGAAGAAGACGTTTCATTGAGGGACTGGCCCTAAGCTGCACCAAGGATAGGAAAAAGAGGCGGACTCACCTCTTTCGAATTGTTTCAGCTGATGGTCTACCTTGCTTCACGTGAAAGTCAATCAGGGTAACAACTGCTCTAAAAGGCGAGCTTTTCCTGATTACACGCTCGGGTAAATGTGCAGAAAGACTCCATGGTGCCTCGTCCGGAGATGAGTGAGGAGAGGGAGATAATGCCCACTGAAATCTCCTTCAAACAGATTGGTGGCGTGTCATCATCCAGAAACAAAGGTCGGCGGTGAGAGAAGGAAGAAGTGAATTAAATTTACGAAAAGGAGATTATCTCAAATATTACCCACTGAATTACAACAAATTCCATCTACAATTAATTAATCCCCTCTTGCTTTCATCAATAGCAAATGGAATACTCAATTTATTCATTTATTCTCAAGATCTTCTACCTCAAGTTTGGTTGATGTTGATGCAGTCCTCTTTACTTGGCCTGCACAAATGTCTCATGGTCTTACTATTGAGGTATTTTTCATCATTTTACCACTTCCATAACCTTTTCAAAAAAACACGAAATATTCTCAATTTATTGTCCGTGAAGTCCTCCATATGCCTTGCGTCCGGCTTCGAAGGCTTAAATGTATCTCTACTATGCTTTTTCAAGGAACAGAATTCCTGATCTACGGAGGTCAATACTTCATGCGAAAATTTTCAACTGTCACTTCCTTGTAAGTAAATCCATCTTCTTTCAGAAATCTGGTTCCTCTTCATTGTTAAGCACGTCTTAGCTGCTCTTCACTTGATGTCCGCTGAGCTTCTTTGAACATATTTTTTGCTGCTGCTGAGGTAGGTGAACGATCTCTAATTTATTCTAGTATCTCTCTTCTTAGGGTTCAGCTTCTCTTTTCTACAAGTATTTTAGTTTTTTCCAATTTATTTTTAAATTCTTGGATTGATTGTTTTCAGATTACCCAGGGGGTCTTTTTGATCTCAGTTACGAGTATGACAGCATCTGTAAAACAAAACATCGTAATTTCTACTTCATTTGCCGACATTCCTTTGGTACTTTTTCATTGTGCGTCATCAGGCCAAAAATGTCCTTTTGTGAGCTGATTTCAAGTCTTGACCAATATTTGAGTGAGTCTCCAGAGGAAGAATGGAATATCACATCAAACTCGACATGGAGCAACACATTTAGCATCATTAGTGACAGCTTTACGTGGGCAATAATGCTCACATAATAAGATTATTTTTGCATGTGTTCGTATTAATCATACTCTTTGCATGCTTTTTGTATATGCTTACTCTTTGTTTATATGATTCCCTCTATGCAGATTGCAAAATAAAGTAACATGCCAATGCTACGCAAATAAGAATATATCCAAAAGACTAGCTAGTAATGGAGGAAACAGCCGGAATGAATAGGATAAAATATATCCCGCGATTTTTTTTGTTCCTGTTCCCGTTTACTGTTTAGATCATTTTTATGGTTACAATCATAAGTCGGAGGCTCTCTTTGGGTATGCTCTCACATTCAACGAAGAAACTTTCTAAATAAGATTTTGACGTGTATTATAAAATTCTAATTTGCTGCTGAGCGAGCCGAAGGAGACAACATGACTCGAGCTTTCGGCGCCGGCCTGCAAGCAAAGCTATTGTATATTATCGGGGTAGTTTATGAAATACCTGTGATTAAACGTCAATGGCAACCCGTGCCGTCTACGACTACTGCAGCTACACTCTGTAAGCATTGAAATGAAAACAATTTAATTAATTTTTACGAAATAAATATTTTTACTCCAAGAGAAAAAAGTGAGGTTAATCGGTGCTAATTGCTAAGGTCTGGTGCTATGAAAGAAAATAAAAAAACATGATCATTAAAATTGACTGCAAGGGAAAATATTCGTTGTGGCTTTGTTCACACATGTAAAAGAAGTTCAATAGCAATAATTGCGAAAAATTACTTTAACGCATGGATTTCATAGAGAGAGGAGGAAAAGACCCACGTTACGGCATCGTCTGCTCAACCTGAATCGAAGAGTTTTCAATAGGCAAAGAGTTGACAAAAGCTCCGATTAGCTCAGATTTAAGTTAAATGTTGCAAAAAATGTCAAAGGTTAAAAAGTTTCACACTGCGAAGATATATTGCTACAACAAACATTAATAAAAGTTTATCACCTTACATAAATATTAAGTAATGAAACTTCAGCTGAGCAGCTATTCAATGACCACCAGCTTCATACAAAACCTAGTATTTACGCTGTGTATGTGATATTATTATTTTTTCAATATATCTATGTATAATTTCCAATTGCACTATAAGTTTCATTGTATATGATAAACCAAAAACTAAGACAATCAATACAACATACAATTAAAGACAATCTTCATCATATACTACTGTGATATGATCTTCATAATATACAATAGTAGTATAAATTAAAAATTTTAAAATGGAATAGCCATCCTGGTCCTGCTAAGCCAGTCAGTTCTGGCTTGAGAGCAGGTTCCATGTAAACAAAAATGAGAGCTTATAGTGTATGCAATTATAAAGCTACATACATTGTGTCCGGTTTTGTTCTAACCCCATAATCCATTCTGTGTAATAGCCAGTCTTTTGTTCTCCCTTTCACAGCATTTACTGACTGTCATATTCTTAAATCTTTAGGTATTTCATTAAAAATTAGAGGTACAGTAACCTTCAATTTTTTCCTGTAGCTTGATTTGTTTGAAAGTTTTTTTCCTAATTTTCGAAAGATATTTTTCCATCTAGAATACTTTTTTAATACTTTACTGTAATTTTGTGATCTAGCCTCAGACATTTTTTCCAGCATTTTTGCAGTGGATCCCCAGACGGTTATACCATATCTTAAAATACTCTCAACCGGTGAAAAATACACTAATTTGATGGCATTCCAACTTACAAAGCTAGTAATGAGGTGAACTTGACAAAGGATGTAATTTAATTCAACCGAACTCAGTGGAATTTTACAATTATCTTTCAGGGAAGTTATTTCTTTGGTGAAATGTTTAGAGAATCTGGAGGTGATCTCTTTGGCGGAATTCATGTGACCAAAATATCTTGTCTTTGTCTGTATCGCATTTGATTTATCTTCCTATTAAATTGTTTATAGTACTCCATATTTTCTTTTACAACATTTATTTATATTAATTTGATCGATATAAAAATTACTTTTAGCGCTCCTTATTTTATTGCGGGCATAGTTCCTACATTTCTGGTAGTTCATTTATAATGTATATTCTGCATTTGTATATATTTCTCTATCATTATATTGTAGATTGTTTATTTATATGTATTTCTGGTAGCGTTTTATATGTATTTTATTACAAGGTGAGTTTTTCCATTTTTTGAACAATTTATCCTTATTTGTTATCATTGCTAGCAGATTATTTGACATCCACTCTCTCTGCATATTCATACTTCTCATTTTAATATTTTTTTAGATTTACTATATAGGTCCTGCGTTATGTTAAAATTAGCCCCATAGAGTGAGACAGGCTCTTAGTTCAATATCAATTTACCCCAATTATACTGAGATAACCTAGCAACAGATTTAGCCTATATTATTCCTTTGATCTCATTATTATATTCTGCATTACAGTATTTAGTTTTGCAAGCTTTAAGTCCACCAGCTATTATGTAGTTATTCGATATATTTGTTTGAAAAATCATACCTTTCACTATGTATTTATCTCTATAATAAATTTAAAATACAATCTTTAATGTTATATATATATATATATATATATATATATATATATATATATATATGTATATATATATATATATATATATATACACACATTATAAAATCTAATAAAATTATTACAATTACAATACTTGCATTCATAATAATAATAATAATACACAGATTCGCACGACGATAGCAGGTAATAATTCTTTATGACTAACAAGGTAAGAAAAACGGGGATTAGAAATAATAACTATGACAAACAACCTCAGCATGATCTCATGATGTACCACACGTAATAAAAGTGGAAATTTGCAAATTTTTAATGGTTCATTTGTAACTATATCGGCTTGAAATATTTGTTATTAATATATATCAGCTTCATTATTTAACGACCATTTTTTTAAAATTTCAAAATGGAAAGTGCATTCAATGACATACTCGTACACTAAGTCATTAGATAGTAAAATGCGTATATTTGCTCCTTAGTAAATTAATAATTTTTGTTCATGATAATTCTTGGTTTAGTAAATCTACTTAGCACAACGTCTATCAAACATATATCATTCAGTTAAGACACATTTGTCTAGAACAATGGTGAACTGTTACTTAATCGTTTAAAAATAATTTTATCATTCTAGGTGCGTATATTCTACTTGATAAAATTATAGACTAAAAAACAAAGGGTATTTCCTTTATGGAGGTTTTATACTTGCAACTCTAGTGCTAATGATATACAGAACATTAGCCCATACATTAACTAACAGTACAATGGCTTAGCACATTTCTTAGATTTTGACAATCGAAAATTTACTTAGTAGAATATAGTTTAGAATACCAGGACTTCAGGACTTGTGTAATATCATCGATGCATTTCTTCCGAGTTATGCATTGGCCACCAATTTGAACACCGCCACCTTATATGAAAAAAGTCAATATTAATGTTCACGTACTATGGTTGGACAGGTTTAGGAACAGCTTGATCAATACGCACAGTTTCCCGGAAGCGGATGTGGACTCCGACCACAAGTTAGTGCTCATGAAGGGTAGAGTCCGATTCAAAAAGGTATGGCTGGGGTGGCAGGTTAGAGAATGGAATGAAGAAGGATTAACTGGACTGACAAGGGAGGAATATCATTATTCATTAGAGAAAATCATGGAAGAGGGAAAATTTGGCATAAAAAGAATATTTAAAAATTAAAATATGCTATGGTATAAGAAATTCCAATTTTAAACATAGTCCTTCAAATGAGCAAGTTATATAGGCCCATTAAGATCCAAATCATCAGACAGCAATCACAAAATCAAGAAGTATGATAATGAACACAAAATACAGTCCGGTCTACGAAATCTTTTTGTACTTTAAGACACTCCAGAACAATGTAATGTAAGAAGTGCAAAAATAAATGCCTAAAATGCAATTAGCAAAACACCAGAAATGAATTGAGTGATAATTATCGCAAGCTGAGTGGTGAACTGAGCATCGCCTCGTTGAATAGATAAAAGCGATGGGTTATTTTCCTTTTATAAAATTATGATGAAATGACAAATATATTTATATTATTTAAGAAGGTGATATGGTATAATTTATTTCAATATTTTGAGAGGCATAGCGACATATATATGGAATGGTACACTTTCTAGAAGATCTCTGTGTCTTTTTTTCCAATAGTCCAATTTTAAATATAAAATACTATAAGTGGGCCCTCGTAGTATTACTAATATACTGTAAATATTATAAAGTCCCTCGTACATTACTTTTTAATTCTGCCTGAGGTTAAGCAATAAAAAGGGAAAAGGTCTTACTGGTGACGGTAATTATCCAATCGTCATCAGTTGCAATTATGAATGTAATTCTCTGAATGACGTTTACCTATTCTTTTCATTGGTTAGTTTAAATAAATGGAATTTTTCTCTTATCATGATACAGATTATTATTAAATTTGACTAATAGGTAATTCAAGTATCAACCAGTCTAACAAGTTTGTCTGGAAATTGATATTGAAGCAACTTTTCGTCTATATAACACTTTATTTTAGGTGAATAAATTACATGATTATCAATATGAAACTTATTCTATTTTATAGATGATTGGGAGAACAAGAAGATAGCCGACAATGGTCAACATGAATCCATGTCCCGTTGTCATAAATGTGCTGAAGGATGCGAATTTTGCCATGATGCTTCTCCATGTCTCGCCACCTACAACTGGCCTTTCAGGTAACTATTCTCCACCAGCCATTTTAAACATTAAAGAATCGATCCCTCACTAATTACTTCAGTTTCAAACAATTTACCTTTGTTTTATTCATCCATACAATAAATAGGCAATTCAAATTGAGGAATCTAGCAATATTTCTGCATTTTATCATATAATAACTTATTAAACGCATTCCTAGTTAAATTTCTTCGTTCAGGAAAGTTTAGTTTCAATGTTCTAGGGTTGTTCTTGCTTCTTAAATCTCAAAGATGCACACCTTGTTCTGCTTGATTTAAGTCACATTTCAAATGCAGTGCAATGAAAAATAACACTTAACTATTGGTACTTTTGTGTAGTTTTGGGATTGCAGTTGACCTGATCTGTAACAGGTAACTTATTATAATTACATATCATCATCATAAGATTCGTTTGAAACAGATTTACCTTGATTTTTTGTGATTTCTTGATGCTTAAATATCTCTTCTCTTTTATGCACATCATACATATTTCCTCTCATGTTTTCTGGGAACTTCTTTTGTAGTCCTTCAGTTTCCTTCTGATAACCGCCTTTACCAGGCCACCATATAACGACAAGTGATCGATAAGATTGTCCCATTTGCCTTATAAAGTTTTGATTCAACTACTTCCTTCTCATCTTAATAGCTCTTTGTTGGGTATACTCTCCGTCTGCTGGATCTTCAATCTTCTTCTAAAGCACTCCACTTCCCATACATCCAACCTTCCCTTTTCTGCTGCTGCTATTCCCCATATCTTAAAAATCCTGCTGTTCACACGTTTGGATTTCGTCTTTTCTACTGGCTTTCTGTCAATAGACCTCTCTTCTGCGAGAATATCTTCTTTGAGTTAACTTTTTTGTTGATCATCTATTCCTTCGTTTTCTATGCTGCTAACTATGCTTCCTTCTACCTTTCTCTTGCAGAAAGAGTAGTTATCTTTTTTTGCGTCAGGGTGGTACATCTTCATCAATTCCTGTATCCGTCACCACTAAACTTTAATTTTTAAACAATAAACCACTAAAATAGACCACTAAACTATTCCTTTATCAGTCATCAGTAGACTTTCTCTGAGTCACAGTTCCCTGAATTATTTGCTTTCCTTCCATTTATTGGTTTATTGATGAGCACATCGAAGCTTATCTTTCCTTAATTTATTTCTCTATTCTGGTTTATTTAGTGTAAGAATCAGGTCAATTACACCACCCACTCATTATGTAGGTTGTGAATCAATCTCCAAATCACTCCAATGTCCTTAATATAAAACTTATAAATAGAGAATAAAGAGACTCACTGCTTTGGTTTTTTAAAGATTTCGGTGGCCAAAACACCTTTCTCAACGGAAGGAAGAAAACGAAGGATATGAGTGATGTATAGCAAGGGTATAGAAAGGACAGGTGACGGATAGTGGAAAGGGTAAGAGAGAGATTTGGGGGTGACCGGAAGTGGTAGGGGTGGACGGGCAGGACAAGGGTGCCCTTAGCGAGCGAGGCTCAGACCGATGACCGAGCCGGCGCCAAGGAGCCAGATACATACCGACTCGAGGGTATTCAGTTTTAGCGGTGTGCTTGAATGAAAAGGAAGGTAATAATAAGCAAATTTAAACAACCGCTCAATTGAACATTGTGGAGGCCACACGTGAAGAAGTTTATCCACTGGTAAAGAGGCGAAGGCTGAAGGAGGTTTGTATGAGGTGCAGTGATTGTTGATACGGATTTTGAGAAGAGCGGTGCCCTGCCCAACTTATGAGGAGGGATAATGTTCGCAATTCAGCTAATAGATAATATTATGTGATGTGCATAAGAAGGTACTGCGGGATTGGAGAGAATTAGTAAGTTGAGAAGAGAGACAAGGAGTGGTAAATATTGCGCATGTTTTACATTTTGGGTTTTTTCAGGGTTCTGGAGTAGATTTATGGATGCAGAAAATTGGAAAAAGGTCTGGTGGATTTTAGTATGTCCGATTATTTGGCTGGTCGTTTAAAAGTAACGGAGGGGTATCTACGTAATATGTTTGCTCATTTGGTTTGTTTAGTCTGAATGAGGAAGAGGCATTTGAAAGTATTCTTAAGAGACTGGATTCCTGGGAAGTATGTTGTGCAAATGGTCAATATTGCTCAACATCATGCTTGACACCCGTATCCTTTTCTTTAAGTTTCCACCTTCCGTTGAGGAAGATACTTGAACCACCAAAATCTTCAAAAACCAAAATTGGGATTCTTTATTGCATGTTTCTAAATTTTACATCTCATCTTTATGTACTCCAATTATATTTGTTAAAACAAAGTGTTAGCCATTGTAAAATGTTGTCGCACGTGAATGATTATCCACATAACTTAGCTCAGAAATGGAAAAAACACTTTGAATCAAAAAACATTTCTTCAACGAAGTTAAAATCAAAGCATAACATATTTATCACATTTTATTTAATTCACTAACCAGTATTAAATAATATCCACCTTAGTATTAACTTGAGCAGAATAAAGTTAAGTTAGAAATAGTATCATTCCAATGCTCTGTGGATTATGGTGGATGAAACGTTACACTACTTAAGCAATTGTTAATTTATGTCTATAGCAGTAATGTTGTTATTCCATTGTTATATGAAACGTTTATGCGTCCATAACATATATTATTTTCCACAACAGGATAACCCTGTTGACAATTTCTTCTGCATGTATTGCATCAACGGTTGGAATAGTCGCATATGTTTACCAATACAGAAAGGTAAAAGTTTTTAAAGTGGCCAGCCCCATTTTCCTATCAATTACTTTACTCGGTTGTGTGATAATGTATTCTGAGATGGCAGCTATTTTTCCTGTACTGGGCTTCTACTCATGCATTGCCACTAAATGGACACGGCATATGGGATTTTGCATTACATACACAGCTCTCCTGATGAAAACATGGAGGTGAGTAGGTATATTTATGACCTGAATTACCAATAGCTATGAATTCTTCCTTCAATTAATGTTACAATTTTATGATCTGTCCATCATCAGTGAATATAAGAGGCTCTTACTATTATGAGTAAACTAATTCAGTCTTAAATTCTCAAGCCTCATGTTTTCCCCCATTCACTGTATGTTCCTATTACCAACTTATTTGCTATGGTGAAAATGATTTCACTAGACAACCCTTAAAGCACTCGATTCTTGTTTTAAATATGCCTTCATTACTTGTTAGTAACAATAATTTTACATCAGTCTATTATCATTATATTTTTTTAAATTTTAGCTGTAAAAATATATTACTCATAATAATGCTACAATATCCATAAGTTTTTCATTTACCTTGGATCAATTGTGCTGAAAATTAAATAATCAACTAAATGGACCATTTAATCCTTGGAAATTTTATTCTTTAAACATTAGTTAAAATGTATACGTATTCTCATTCTTAATCATTTTTCCAGATTTCTTCAACTCTTACACTTTTTTAATTATAAGAAGTGATGTTCCAAGTATTCTAATTTTCTTTTGCTTTGCTTTTAAGGGTTTCTCTGACTTATCGCGTTAAGTCAGCCCATAAAATTAAACTTACAGACAAGCAACTTTTGCAGTGGATGTTTCCCATCGTGCTTGTGATGATTATATATTTGGGCACTTGGACACTAGGATCTCCACCTACAGCAGAGAATATTCGGGATTGGCATGGTCTGATTTTCAAACAATGCTCTTATAATTGGTGGGATCATTCCCTTGCTATTGGTAAGTATTTTTTCGGCCGTCCAACTCTGTTGTCATTATTTGTTGTTCATAGTATGTAAAAGCATATTTTTCAATACAAAGTATGTTAACAAATAGAATAATGTTTCAGGATAATGACAATAAATTATGTTAAATAAGCATAACAATATATTAAGCAATAAATGACATTGAGTGTATCTCCGGCGAAGTTAACCATTTTTTTTAAGGTTGAGGCTCTTGCCATTTTTTGGTATTTTACTGTACAATGTTTGAACAAAATGTTTCGGAAACAATCTTTTCCTGATGTGACTACGTCGCAGTGCGCTCGCACCGCGCAGATTCGGTTGAAGGGGTTCAACCTTCAACACGCGCCAATCACCTGCAAGTTTTTGTTCAAACTATATCGTGTTTTAGTAGTTGATCCGTGTCGAGTGACGGTACAAGAGCTAAATGAAGACAACGATTGAACAATATTACGCCATTAAATTTTGTGTTGAGCTGGAGAAACCGAATACGGGGACCTTGGGCATAATTTTAAGCAGTGCAGTTGGGCATTTTTTGCTTTTCAAAGATGGCTTAGGGAGTGTGGAGGACGAGCTCCGTGGGGATCGGGATGGTGCGGAGGCTAACGTACAGGCTTTCACCACGAAGGCCCGGGTTCAAATCCTGGAGACAACAAATATTTTTCAGTGGTGTCCCGATCCTTACTTGAGGTGCTTTGTGGAGAGTACTTTGAGTGAGTACGATGTCCGTCGGATGGGACATTAAATTGCGGACCCCTTGGCGCTTTTCGACGAGAGTGGACCAATGCCGACCACGAGTTTCTCTCCACCCTTCCTTTCTCACCCATCCCTAATGGCGCAAATGACCTTAGCTATCGGTCGCCTCCTCAACAAAACTAAACTAAATGATCTCCAGGCCGGATGGCCATCAATGTCAAAAACCGACAACAACGTACAACGTGCGAGTGAATTGCTGATTTCAGACTGCCGGTTAAGTGTTTGCATGTTTGCAAATCATATAACTATTGATAAGATGATAGTTCGCACCATTAGCACCAAAGATTTGGGCAAAGACATACGAAATATATGCGCTAAACTCGTCCCGAAGGTATTGACGGAGGACCAAAATCGGCAAGAAAAAAAGCAATCGCGACAATTCCCCAGCCCCCTTACAGTTCCGACTTCGCACCAGCAGACTATTTCCTATTCCCAAAAGGGAAATCCTCCCTCAAAGGACACCACCATGGGACCCTAAATGCTGTCAAAGAAGCTTGCTCGAATACCGTTAAAGACCTTCCGGAATTCGCCAAACAGGGAGCCTTATAGTCTTGAAAAAGCCGCTGGTAACGGTGTGTCGACGGTCAAGGGATTTACCGTGTAGAATTTGTGGTGTTGTAGCAATTTTTGAAGTAAATTTATTTTTCCGAAACTCTTCCCGCTACGTTTTATACAGGGTTCGTCCGGAAAATAAGTGTACTGATTTTTTCCCGCCGCTCCAGGCGCGCCCAGCACCGCTCTGACGGGCTGCGATTGGAGGGGGGTATGTTGGCAAGCGACGCTGAAAAAGGCAGTCGGCTCTGAGCTGTGGTGTAGTGAGGAACTCTGTTAACGCGAACCTCCACGCTCGACCCACGTCACGGAACGCGATGCCGAAGTTTTTGGAGCAGCGTTATTCCATCAAATTTGCGGTAAAGCTTGGGAAATCGTCTACCGAAACTGTCGGTATAATTAACCAGGCTTACGGGGAGTCAGCCATGTCCAGAAATATGATCTTTCGGTGGCACAAGATGTTCGTCGAGGGCAGAGAAGAGGTCGACGACGAACCACGGCCTGGACGCCCATCAACGACACTCACCGACGAAAATGTGCGAAAAGTTCGCGATGTACTGAACTCTGACCGTGGTCTTAGTGTTCAGATGATAGCAGAGCAGTATAATGTGCCAAAAACAATAGTGCACGAGATTATTAGGGACCAATTACAGATGCGAAAAATTTATGCAAAGTTGGTGCCGAAAGTGCTCAGTGATGATCAAAGACTCAATCGTTTGGAAATCGCGACACAACTTGCGGATCACTGCAAAAATGATCCACACACCACCGGACTTCTTTCTGTTCCCGAAGATAAAGAGGAGTTTGAAAGGAGCGCGATACGGAACTTTGGACACCGTCAAAGAGGCCGTGACGACGTGTCTTCGAGAGGTTCCCGATGATGCCTTCGCGGGAGCGTTCCAGGAATGGGAACGCCGCTGGAACAAGTGTATCGACTCACAAGGGTCCTATTTTGAGGAATATTAGCTTAAGATATGTAAAAGTGTAATAAATTTTTTTTCCTGAGCTCAGTACACTTATCTCCCGGACGAACCCTGTACAAGCCATGTTTATCAACATGGCGTCCGATTGGTGAAGTATTACGTTTGCGTTATCGTGGTATATCTATGATATAGAACACAAGACCTTTTTACTACAAGCTCGTGCAGTCTCGTGTATATACATACCTCGTAGTCCAATATTTCACAGATTTTCAAACAATATTTCTACCAACATTTAAACTAATTATATCGCAAATTCAAATGGAACTAGCCATAAATTATGAGAAAACTTATTTAACCTGTCAGTTTTTTTATGGATACTTCAAAAACATAACATTACTGGTGTTTCGACCTGATTAGAACTAATTTCAAGAATATGGTCTTTTAAATTCATTTACCACAATGTACTATGACACAACTACATACATTTGCATGAAATTAAGTGCACACCAATATACTGGACTAATTTCAGCTTTATCTTGCTATTATACAAGCTAACTACATATTAGTGTATTTTAAAATTGCCATATTTTTCAATAAGCAATGTTATCGCTTCATATTTTAATAAAATAGTCTTATTTTCAACCCTGATGTTTTCTATTTCTATCACCAATACCTCTACTTTTCATTAAACAGGAGAAGTTTTCTTTCTGGGATGGGGAATCAAGGTCTGCTTGAACGTGCGAAATGCGGAATCTCTTTTCAACGAAGCTCGTCTCATCAGCTATGCAATCTACAACATAGCATTGGTCAACATTGCCATGGTTGCTTTTCAGTATGTACCTATAATTGACAATACAAGTGCTATTACATCTATCTAATATATCAGCACTTATGTTATTGTTATGAATATAAAGTTATTGAAAAATGAATTAATTATGCTTGCATATAATATAATTCAGATGAAATATAAATGCATAATGATTGCTCCACATATTAGTATATATATAAGTATTAGCTCCATATATAAGTTGACTGTATTTAAATTTGCACATGCTACCACGAAATTATTTCAATTATAAAGTTCAATTGCACAATTCAAACCCGAATCCCAAGCATTCGCGCAACAGCAGCAAATACAACATCCTAACGGGTATGCAATATAACTATCTTGGGTGTATGTCAAATTGCCTATATCTAGGATCTCTTGATAAGGAGGCTTTAATTATTTCCAGGATAATTTATCTCTATTTGGTTTAGATGTTGTTACGCATGCCTTAGTTATTTTTATGAAGTAAAACTAAGGTGAATCAGAATTTTTTCATTGCCCTTTACTCTGTAGCTAAATAGTAAATTAAACAGTTTCATGATTAATTCAAATTAATTTCAATACTAAATCATTATAAATAACTGCCATAGGCCAGAATTATATTTTTCATGGTCCCCATGCCAGAGTCAGTTGTTGAAAGCTGACATCCTTCAAACATTTTAAGATTCACTAATATTCAACATTTTTTATAAGTGCTCGAATATGTTTTAAACACATTAAATACATTAGTTTTAGGGTATATTGATTAAATAAACTTCACTGATCTGGTAATTAAAAAAAGTCAAAAAGTGACCATCTAACTTGAGCTTGTAGCACACCAAAGGTTATCTAAGCTTCCACTTATTTGAGAATAATTTTATGCACTGAAAATTAAGTATTGATTTGATGTTTTCAATATAAGTGAATTATTTCTCAATTTATGTTTTAATCCTAGACACTTAAAGATAAAGGGCCAATCCTACCAAACACCCCAACTTTAAGCACAATTCGTCCTGTTGATGATTATATTAGTTAAAATGACAAATCATTAGAAAATATGAAAAAGAAACTTTAGTGGGATGCTTTCAAGATCCAGTTATAAGCTCTGAAATTATTTAATCCACTTATTTATTCATGTTAAGGGTTTAAACAATCATGAACTTTCTGAATGAGAAATTAAGTAATGAAGCATGTGCTGTAAACCTCTATCATTAGACTGAATAAAAACATAGTTTCGTACACATTGTGCATATTTGTCAACAATTAGATGAAAGATACATATCTAGAGCCAAATTTAAGCACTAATATGGACATTATCTTTGTGGATAAAAAGTCTATAAGTAAATATTTATTGCTAAAAAATTATAACAGGGAATTATGGAAATACATTTTTAAACAATGCCCCAATTACACATACCCAAAAATGGTAACCATCTATCCAGTGGTGGTGGATGTGACAACCCAATCAAAGTTTCCTCCAGTCTTTATGAAATCAACTTAACTCAATGTTTGGTGGAGACAGAGATTTCTACAAACATAGAATTATTATTAATTGGTGGTGTTTGCTAGAGTTCATAGTTGTCAGAACGTATGCTCTCATCTATTTTCATGATAGTAGAATGGGATATTTAGCTGAGGTGGCTTGCCATTGCCTTCCTCAAGAGCGTTTTTAACATGTCACCATCATCCAAATGGCCACCCATTCCAGATACCTTTGCAGCCACCTCACTGAGGAACTGACACTGTGAGGACCACCTTTTGTATGATTACAACCCTTTGACCTATCTGGCATGGGTGACACTACCAGGAGAAAATCATTGCTTCTGCCAGTACAGCTCTAGGGGGGTCATTATAATAAACAAGCCCTTCCACTGTGAAGGTTATAGTCCATGGGAAGGGATATTAATATAAATATAATAATGACAATTTTAATGACAGACCTTAGGCCTAATTTAATGTTTTGAAAATAAATCCAAAGTTTCTTTCTTCACTCAGAGAAAAACGTAAGTGGTTAATTGAAGCTCTGTCTGATGTTTGCATTTGCAAATAAACTAATTTCATTTTGAAACCATTAGTGTGATAAAAAGATCAAACTACTAGTATGCACCTATCCTCTTTTAAGATTTATGCTTATTTTCTATATTTTTCTAATTGATTTTTTTAAACTTTCAGTTTATTTATTTTCCCAACGGCTGATCCAGACATTAAATACTTACTTGGATTTGTACGTACCCAACTAAGCACCACTGTGACAATTGGGCTTGTATTTGGTCCTAAGGTAAGCTTTCCCTATAAATATTAGCGTTTAAATTAGAATTGAAATCCCTACGTGCTAAATGCCAATGTGTAGGTACTAAATTTTGTCTATAACAGGTGGTTCGTGTGATGCGAGGAGAAGGAGATCAATATGACAACCGAGCTAGAGCCCGAGGAGTTACAGTTTCATTTTCCTTGAATGGAGGTCAGAATTCAGATGAAACAACAGACCTTTATCAGGAAAATGAAGAGCTCAAGGTATCATACAGTTATGCATCTAAACTACGTTTAACAATTATCACATTTTACACCTGTACAAAAATAAATAATCTATATTCTAATTAGTGTATGGCTTCAGACGATGCAATACAGGATAATACAATCTATTATAGATAAACAGTAGCTGTGAAGGTCATCACATATTGTATTGTTTACATCAATCAAAAATTGAGAATGTTTACTGTGAATGTTTGTGCATGAAAGAGAGAATGAGAAAAATGTGGAGAAAAAATAATGATAAATGGGTGTAAACAAACTATTGGAAAGAGAGAAGAGGGAAATGGGTGAGGTGACAAAGAATGTAAAGGGCGGAAATGTAAGTTGAAAGTGGGGACACTGAAAAATAGAGAGCACGAGCAAAAAATCCTGGTATCTCTCAAACCTAAAAATAACCTCTCCATCAACAAACATCATACCCTTAAAACCTACAGTCCAATCCCAACATTGTAATCATCACCGTCGATAATGGTTCCTCAATAGTAATTTTAAAAACTATAGATTACATTTCCAAACCCTAACGTCATCTCAATGATACATAGAAGGCTTCACCTCCCAATGCATATCCTTACTCTCATCCCCAAACCCCAGAACACCACAGTTTTATCTCCTCCCAAAAATACACAAAACCAGTATCCCCTGTTACCGTATACTTTCCAGTTTCAGCTCACCCACCGAAAGAATCTCCACATTTCTTGACCACCACCTACAACCTCTTGTACTCTCCTTTCCCTCCTTCACGAAAGACCAATGCTTCTCCACCGTTTGAATTCTGTCTCCATTCCCTCCACCTCCGAATTACTTATGGCCACTATCGATGCTACTTCCCTCTATACCTTATCCCACATGCAGAAGGGTTATCCTCTCTCCGACATTATCCTTCTCTACATCCTCCACCCCGGTGACCTTTGATAGAATTTCTCCTCAATCTAGCCACTTTTGCCCCTACAATAAACACATTATCGCCCCACAATTGTTTCTATTTATAAACCAAAGGTACAGCAATGGGAACGAATATGCCGCCAGCTTGCGCCAACCTCTTCATGGGGCACCTTGAAGAGACTTTCCTTTCACAGCAACCCTTCTAACCTCTTTTTTGGGTTCGCTACATAGACGAATTTTTTTTATCTGGACACACGGCTCTCAGTGCCTCAATAATTTCCCATCGGCCTTGAATTCATCTTTCACTGTTAATTCTCCTCTTCCATTTCAGACTTCACCATTACCTTTCTTGACACAGACATCTCACTTCGCAACAACAAATTCATTACCCCAGTACATATCAAAGCCACTAACCATAAACAAAACCTACACTTTACCAGCTGTCACCCTAATCACACAAAATACTCAAGTCTTAAATTCTCTCGCGACCTCCAGACACCGGATTTACAATGCCTCCCTCAACAAATACCTTCACAATAAACAAAAGGCACTTCACAAACGCAGTTTCCCAGGAAAGCTTCTAAAAATAAAAATTAACACAAACAGAAAATAACCCCAAAGTTGGATTCAAGACTCAATATTTGCCCAATCTATTTCCCACCCACATACTGAAAACCTTTCTTAAAAAACTGTTTCCTATTTTACATGATAATGACGCTACCTCATCTCTAGTGCCTCTAATTCCCTCTCTTGCAACGGACGGTCTGCAAATCTCAGAAACATTCTGATCCACGAACCCTTTGGCGTCCCTGACAAATTTCCTCATCATTCCCCTTCTTGCAACCGCCCCCGACGTAAAACATGTCCGCTTATCAGATCTGCTCCCCTCATTGCCCCTCCACCTTGTTCCCACTGTAATTACCTCTCCAAAAATCTTATCTATCTTCTGATATGCAATTAATGCTAATAAATTTACATGGGCATATGGATAAATCTCTTGTCCGTTCTCATGAACAATCACTGGTACTTCCTTCATTTTTCCTCACTCTCTTCTCTTCCTATCCCTTCACACGCAAATTCACACAACCTTTCCTTCAACTAGTGTTTCTCCCTAGCCTTTCTACAATCCCTACCAGACTCAACCACCAATACTGTGGTGATAACTAACGAATCCGTGTGCATATTAGCATTCCGATCTTTTGAAATTCCCGGGCTCAGCCATCGTCAATAAATCCTCACCTCTTTCTTGCCCCCCTTCCCAGCATACCCTGTGCCTCCCCCGCCCGAAACTTTACAGTCTAACCTGAAAGAGGCCCACGAAAAGGCCGAAAGCTTAAACTTTACGAAATGTGTCTTTTTGCATGTTCACTATTTATATTGCTGTGCTCTATCGTATCGTCCAAATGTTCCATTGCTCTCATGGGTGCTTCTACATCATCAATATATGTGCATGGGGCACTCCTACTGTTGGAGGGCCCGGGTTCGATTCCCGGGCTGGCTTCTCTGGGAACAATCAACTCCACCGAAGCTGTGTGATTTTTGGGGTTCTGGGTGCTGCAGTCATTAAAACCATCCGCATTGAATCAAGCACACTGAATCCATCCAATGGCCGCCTATATATCCCCTTGTCCGTTTTTTATTCGTCTCTTACTTCTCCTTCCCTCACACCCCCCCCAACACAGATCCCCTCGGCTCTTCTTCCGAGCACGGCATTTTGTTGCTGACGGCCATGAGGTAAATATTACATATGGTATGTGAGTGTCCTTTCTTTGTTTCTGTGTTTTATAGAGATATATATCAATGCATATATATATATACATGTATATATACATGTATATATATATATATATATATATATATATATATATATATATATATATATATATATAATATGTGTATTTTCATACATATATGCTAATGTGGGTCGTGGTAGTCCAGGGGGTAGAGCGTTAGACTACTGACCGGAGGGTCCCGGGAAGCCACTCTGGGCACCTGCACCTCCACTCTGGGCATTTTTTGGGTACCAGATCTTCTTGGAAAACTGTAACCCGTACCTTGATATGCAAATTTCACACGCCGTCGGGCTTAGTACTGGGTATATATGTATATATATATGTGTGAAACACGAAATCCTGCCATACGGCGAACAAATATTCATTCGCATGGAAATAGATACAAGGAAAAGGGATAGGAACACACATAAAAGACGAACACAGTAGAGTAGGGAAAGACAGAATCAAGCAGACCTCAAGTGTAAAAATATTTCCTTGACCGGGACTTGAATGCCGGATCTTTTCACTTACCGAGCCAATGCCACTGACTTTCATTCTTATCTCCAGTTCTTTCTATGCCTATTTAACCATTTCCTCCACATAATTACTGAATAGTACAGGTGATAATGGACACCCATCTAATTCTTCTTCCTATCACAGGCCATCAACATTCTATGATCAGCTGCTTGTACCTGAGTAGTCTGAGACATTGCAGGTTGTGGATAGGTCTTGTATCCCTCCAATCTACTCCTGTTTTCTGCAATTCATTCATCATTTCTTCCCAATTTTCTATGTCAAACACCTTTTCAAAATCTACCAAACAGAGATATAAATCTTGCTTGTAGTTTATGTTCTTCTCTATTAGTGACCTCATTACTGCAATGGCATCATAAGTACTTCTCCATTTCCTTGACCTAACCTGTCCATCTCTTAAGTAATCATTTTCCCCGTTATTAATCCGCTTATTGATGATCTCTAAAACCCCTTTAGCTGTGTGCAAAATCAGACTTATCATTCTGTGGTTCTCACATATTGCTGCCTTTCACTTTTTTAGAAATGGAACAAACAATGGTCTGACCAAGTCTTCCGGCCAAATTACTCCCTTATAAATGCAATGAATTAGTCCATAAAAACACTTCCACATTTTCGTAAACTTTTAAGTAGTTCCACAGGAATGTTGTCTATTTCAATGCCCTTAATGCTCTTTCTATAAAGCCATCAAGTAAAACTGGCCCTAAGGTATACTCATCTATGTCATATTCTACCTCTATCTAATCTTATTGGTCTAATTTCTTTACCAAACAGTTCTCTATACATGTATTCCACCTCTCTTGGATCAACTATGGTCCAACTAATATTTTTCCTGACTTACCTTTGATTGCTTTCAACAATTTCTCCTTATTTCCTGACATGGTTTAACTTTCCTGTAAAGGCCACCAATTTCACCCAATCTTTAGACCTTCCATATCCTCACAAAGCCAACCTGAGTTTATTATTTAACTCTTTGCATTTCCTCCTACCTAACTCTGTATTTACACTTTCCCATTTCTTCTCTCATCTATCTTTCTGATCATTTAATCCATAATCCATGGTTTACTTTCCCTTTCCTATTTCCATTTCTACCATTTTATTTGCAACTCTCAATATCCCTCCTTCGATATATTCCCACTTTTCCTCTAGTAACCAACTGTCATTCTTAAATCATCTCCTCCTATACAGCCTCTTGGTTCTCCTTTTTCAATCCAATTAGTGCTTTTACATTCTATTTCCAAAATGATTTCTTAGTTTTATTTCTTTGAATCAAATGTTACACTTCATAATTAATAAATTTTTATCCAAGCCCACATCTGCACTCGGGAAACTGTGTGAATTGATTATGCTGCTCCAATATCTTTGCCTAAACATAATATTGTCCAAGTGACACCTTCCAGAATCCTCAGGCATTCTCCATTCATAGCTATATCTTTTGTGATATCTATACCAACTATAGGTGATGATTAACCCCATCTCATAGAGAACTCTATTGCTTTCTCCCCACCATATTTCCTTGTCCCTAAATCATAGTTCCCCACCACATTAACTTCCATCCCTTTCCCTACTGTCTTGTTCCAATTCCCCATCATTATCAACCATTTCCCTCCCGGAACACCTGCAATGTCCTCTAGCTGAACGTATGCTTGAATTGAATAATGTACATATACTATACATTGAACTCTGTCTCCCTATGACTGCTTGATGGCATACATATCTGAATGTAATGAATACACATTCATTTCACACACACATACACACGTGAGTGCATAAATAACTATACACACACATATAGGTGTACGTGTAATATATATATATTGTTTAAAATTTTTATTTAATGGATAATCCCAAGTGTATTCAGAAAATCTTTGGATTGGCCTTTTCATTTTTAAATACTTGATTGCTTGCTAATTTCTTATCTTTTCAGCTTCAACTTCTATTAGTTTCATACCATAAAAAAGATTATCAGCATAAGATTCTTGCTTAGCATGGAAATAATAATTTGCATGATACAATTATCGTGTAGTCTCAAGCATGATATGATGGTACCATAATTTAGCATATATGCTCTGTATAAAGAGTAGTTGGACCACACAGCTATTGAATCTATTCAATATTTTTTTTTAAGTTTATTATTCCAAATTGTAATTTCAAAATTTGTAAGTACAACAGGAATAGGTTTCGTACAAATTCACACACACTTGAGACTCATTCAATTCTTTTACTTTTATTTTTACTAATGCTTGTCTGCCCATTCAGTTGATGACTTGGTTAAAAACCTGTCTCTATTAGTGGCATCTTATTCTCTTTCAAAGTCACCCACATTCTTTAAAGGCCATCTCCATCTGTTTTAGGAAGAGATACAGAAGCTTGCAGCCCAAATTGAGTTCATGAAAATCGTTCATATGGAAATGAATAATAGACATATAAAGCCAAAGCCAGGAGGATTTTTCAATGGGGCCACAGCAACAAGTCCAGTAGGTAAAGGAACGTGTTCAACAAGTTTTACAATTCCTCCACCACCCCGTCAAAGTGGTGAAAGTAGTCAACAAATACCCAGTACTACAATGACTACGAGTGTTGCCACAACAGCAACATCTGCTATGTGTTGTGTTACATCTCCAGCAGATACACTTAGTGAAAGGGTTTGACATCATGATGGCAGCAGAGAGGTTTGGTTGTGATTCAAAATAACCCATCTTGTCTCCAGTTGATGCCCAGCTCAGTTCAATTCACCATTAGTGTTCATCCTTCTACTGCAAGCTTTATTTCTAGTTCAATATTCAGGTGAAGGACATTTGTTATAATTTTTCTTATATTTTCATTGATATAGCAGTCATATTTATTGTACACAAATATTAATACCTTCAACAATAATACACTTGGTAAAATGATTACTCAAATTTAAAATCTGTAACTATACCTTGACAATTATTAGCAGGGATAATCCTCTATAAAACAATTTTAATTGGACTATACGTAACTCCTTGATTAATTTCGCAATGCATTTACTTTCTTCAAAAAAGGAATATAACCTATGCTTACCAATGTTCACCAAGAAGCTTGATCGAGCTTTAGATTTAAAAAATAAGTATTCCTACAATCACATGCTGTTATAAAAAATATTTTTCATTGGTGGTAAAACACACATACATTGACTGAAATGGATTAATTCTACAGCTGGTTTCCTTACATTATTTCCATAAGAAATAATTAAGTATAGGCTGTATGAAGCTCCCCTTTTTCCTCACATGCTAGCTGACCATTAGGAGTTATGCTTATTTCACAAAAAATAATTTAAAGGAAGCAAATACTTTTTACATTTGAATGCTACTTTAGCAAAAGATCAGTAAACAATGAGCAATAATAATGCAACAATTACAAATTATAAAAATCATTCCCCTTGATCAGGAATGACTTAAAAACTTTGAAATTGTTGCAATTTTATGCATTTTAGTGAATAACTCCATTGAAAGTTACTGTCCCACAATTCTTTGAAGCAAAAAAATAGTTATTATGATTCATTTCCACCATTGTTTTCTGTTTAATGATTAGAAAGGAATTTTAATGGATCTACTGAGTAAATTTTGATGATTTTCCCACACTGCAAAAAATACTGATTTCAATTTGTTGAGTTTTCAATAGTTATATGCTTAAAAACAATAACATTTCACTTTAACTGAGGTAGTTTTAGAGAAAAATCAAAGGAAAGTGCACACAAAACAAAATTTTCATTGAATGGTAGAAAACTAATTATGATGATGCTACTATGTATTGCCAAAATAAAGCATGATTTAATGCATTTTTGTATATACATAAAAATATATATTATATATTTTTATTGTTCATAACTTTGTAGGACCCTCTCAAATTTTTTCACCCATGAACTTTTCCACATTTATCAATCAAAACAATTATCAGTCCCCACAAAAATACCTGCACCAATATTTTTAGTTGGACAAAACCTCAATCAAAGAGCCACTTTGGCTCAGAGTGATCTTAAATTGGATATTAGGAGCACATAGTACACAAAAAAGACCCTGACATGTCACATTTTATGTTCTTTTTTTCAGTTACCGATTCAGTTTCTATATGCCATGCTGACTCCTTTTCTTCCTTCTGAAATGGTAACTTCTCCAAGTGGGCTTTTTGAGGATTGCCACTACCGTCACTACAACGTATCGTGTACATATATTTATTTAATCAAAATTCTCTGGTTTCATTCCTTAATAAAGTAAATGGTACCTATGCTGGAATACATAATGCTCCATACTTAAGACTAAGGTTAGTTTTAGAACAATATTTTTTTAAAGCAGCTTTAATTTGTATTTCTATACATTATTTGAAAGAAATTACGGCTTGAACGTGACTACTGATAATGATTGAGTGAGAATATCTACCCATATGTATCAATTGGAAAAATAATATCCCATTAATTCCTCTCAAGGGATGATGCAATATCACGATTGTTGTACATTTCATTGGACTCCAATTATATAATTTTTTCACTTTCATATCAATGGAGCATACCTTATAAAACAATCATTTTTTTAAATCGAGAATTCAATTCGAAACACAAAGCAAGCGCATGTAATTTATTTCCAAGCTTCTTCCTCGATTTGTCCAAAGAAAATATACGGAGAAGTTTTTGAACCTAGTTCTACGAAAAAATAACTTCTACTCCTTGGTTTCCAGAGATCAATATCAGTCCAGCTAAAGGTAACTACATATTTTACGGGAGACCCATAAGCTAGGTATAAGGGGAAGGGTTTACAGCCTCAAGTATTTATGATTCAGCTACTGTATTTATCAATTCTGAACACATGTCAATATTTATAGAAATATTCCCCATAGTGCTTCATACGCTAAAATGGGGAGTTGGGATTTTCAAAAAGAAATTCCATTTTTTTTAAGTTTACATCAATGCGAAATCAAATATGTCCTTCCTATGTGACATGCATTACAGGTAAATGACATTCTTCCTAATTGAAATTTTCCGATTGGCTATTTTCTACATTTATCTAGTAAATAAAATGTTTCTATTACGTAATGTATCCTTCAGTTTAAACATATTTTCATCTCACAACAGTAGTCAAATCTAATATTTAATAAGTTATGCTGATGTACCGTATTCGAGCGAACATTAGTATAACTCAGCTAATATTCTATGGTTGTAAATACGTACATTAACCACTATTACAGCAGGAAATTAGAAAAATTAAGGGTTTCCGCGGTGGTTCGTTTTCGTGTCCTGGATTTCGCTATTCAACTGTTTCAATTTCGATCCTTTTCTTGGCCGCGTAAGCGTTGAGAGGGTGAGCATCGCAAAAGCAAAAAAGGGTAAGGGCAGAAATTCCCTCCGTTGACGAAAAGGAAAAAAGCTGACAACATGTTCATAATCACGTAAAAGGAGGCCGAAAAAGAAAGCAAAATTGATTTAGCATAGTAAAGATCCTTCCGCACACTTGTTTCGCTACGTCTTGTCTTTTGGAACCGATTTCTGTTTTGTCCTTGAAATTTCTGTTACATCCTTGAAATGTGGAATTTTAGTTATATATGACTTGAGGACACTAATAATAGTCATTATGTTGCTCATGGGGTAATGTAATATGGCCGGTTTTTGACGGAAAAACGGTGCTAAGTTGTAATCAAGGTTGGCATGGAGTGTCCTCTTACCCTTAGTTCATTGAACCCTTTTTAGGTGTGAGGGCGGGCCATCGCAATGTGTAGTTACTAGATCAGCTGATTTCACCTGTAGCCTCCTACGTAATTGGGTGGTTACAATGTAGGTACGGCATATTGAATTCCCCTAAAAAAATTTAATATTATAACCAACATTTTTCACTGCACCGTCGCGCAAATGTGATGCATAAGGTATGCCTGTGCAAACATCGGTTTGCCCATGACTCTCCAGAACGCTTCTGCAAATAATACACAATGTTTGCTTTATTCCATAAGAAAATCTAGGCAAATTAGGAGATTCCGGCTTCTATTTTTGGCAGATACAATGCTTAGTGAAATGAAACGTATAATTAGTTCATTGAACTACTCTTTGCAGAAGTTAAAGATCAATGTGTAATTTGGATTGAAATAGAACGACTGAATGGAAAAACCATGGGAACATTCGTTTAGTTTATTAAAGAAGTTCCAGATTGAGTGGCTGATTATCGAAATGGCTAATATGCTCATTAACTGTTGACCAACAATAACTTCTGTTAAATGAATTAATGTTGAAGAGAAGCACTAACCTATTCGGAGTAACCTAAAGTTTTCACTCAGAGGTCTTGTGTTTAATCTTAATTGCGACTATGGATTTATATATCGAGGGTACAAGCGATTCATAATGTAGATCATTAGATTGCCGTAGTCCCTCACTCATCAGTTACAGAATCCCGATATCTTTTTAGCAGCCCCTGAGTTGAATTCAAGTCTTTTATCCCCGAGTTGTAAAATAGTGTCACGTTTGGTGCAAGATCCTAGCGGTAACTCTGTACAGTTATCTTTTTTTCTTTCCGAATTGTTGCCAAAGGTGGGTCGTGTATATATTGAGGTAGATAATGCTAGTAGTAAAGGGAAATAACGTTTTCATATTTTGCTTCACCCAACAAATCTTGTGGAGGATATGTAAAACGATGTAGTATTAGTAATTGTTTAAATTTTTAGGTACCTGACATGTGAGGTCATTTGCACTTTAACTCAGGTGCTTTGATAATTTCTTTTGTAACATTCTGTAATTATTTCCTTTAGTAAACTTATTTATCATAAGCTTATTGAATGTATAAATGAAGACTGCGGTCACCAATTAGTTCATGAAATAATAAAAGAATGAAAGGTTGTACTCCCTATCCTAAATTCCCCATGAATATCCCGAGATATTATTTGTGTATCGATTGTATATAAGAATATATAAATCTCTTGTTCACTATTTCTGATGTGGGCTGTATTTTTTCTCTTTAAATGCATCTTGACTTAGCTAATTCTGATGATAAAGAATCGCTAGGATGCTCATTCGGTCGAATACGGGTCATAAACGTAGAGTATTTGCATGTCTTTTCTAATACACATGCAAGTAACATTAGAAAATTTTATAATTCATTGATCTATCCACTGGATATTCGATATCAGACCTTGTTATTAACTTTCCACAATCACTTGTGGAGCACTGCTGGTTTGTTAGGTATTTATTCCCCAGAAGTCACTGTCACTTTAACTAATACTGTAAATGAAAGATGTGAGATTCTTAACAAGTGCCTTAATCCATTTAGCATTTTTAGTATGTGGTATTTTTGTCACCATCCCAGTCCTATCCTTCTGGGGTTGTTCCGTTTCCATTGCAAATTTTCCACCTACATCTTCTGATTTTTACTTAACTTCCAAAGATTTACTCTAGTCATGAATTTTTGTTTACTCCATACTTCTACTCCCTACTTCTTCTCTACGAATTGAAAGAGATACATTTTTTATTTGAATGTTTAAAAGAGAATGGCATAATAAAATAATTCATCTAAATATTTAAAAACATAGGGTCCTACAATAGCAAAAATAATGGAATTATTTATATTTTAAAAATGCATAGGCAATGAAACTTAACCAAGCAATAGGTGTGAAAGCATTATTCCAAAAGAATCTTTGTGAGTTAATTATTAGCAAATAAAGTTTATTGAGTGAGGCAAATTCAAAATGAAGTAAGAATTCATAATTTTTAGTTATTAGATGTAAGGAAAATAGTGGTTACCTACTCAGAAGTATGGCCAAGGAGGAAGCATGGTTTATTTCACTTATAATAGAAGTTATCAGCCTATTTATGTTATGAATAATATTTTATAAACTTATTCAGATAAAAAGAATAGTAATGAATTTTTTTACAAAATTGCTATTTTAGATCCTTTAATATGCACAACTGTCAAATTACTAGCCCAGGTGCATTGCAAACATTAATATGGAATATATTCAACAGTTTCAGGCGAGATGTAGTGGAAGTTCATCATTATAAGAATAAACAAATTTACACTTTTCCACAGGTTTATTGGTTACTTACAGTGCTTTTCAGTTCACAAAACCATCTTCATTTACAAGACAAAGTTCAAGTAGTGAATACATCATATTTATCCACCATCACCAGCTACCACCAGGACACCTGCCACCATCCTATCAATAATGACCACACAGACTTATCCTTCCCCCATCTTTTTACCTCTCCATTTCTTTGGTTTCTCTGCTGTCTTTGAGTTTTATATTTTTCCCCTCCATGTCCCGCCTACCTTATTCCTCATTCCTTTCCTCCCCCCTTCCTCCAGCATGTGTAAGAGTATGATGTATTTACTGTTTGAATCTTGTCTCGTACCTGAAGATGGTTCTGTAAACTGAAATGCTTTGTACGTTACCAATAAACCTATGGAAAAGTGTAAATTAAGTTTTTCTCATATTCATATGAAACTTCATTAAATCCTTTCTATCCATATTAAATTTTCAAGCAGATATAAAAGATATTCAGTGGCCATCTGGTGCCTTCATTCCTTCAAATTTACTATCCTTGGAATCTTCCATTCTCTAGAACAGGATATTGGTTTATGATTTGGCAGATATCAGAATGATCTGAAAAAATACTGGTGGCATGGTGAATGAACTGGCCAGCCTACCGTGATGATTGAATTTTACATGCATTTGATATAATAATAAGATATTTTTAAATAATATAATCCCTGCTTCACTTTCTTCATAAGTAATTTCATAGTCCCACAATCTTAGCGTTCACCCACTTCTTTAATTAATGCTGTATTTCTTACCCTTTTCTAAGCATTTACTTACAGGGTTTTGCAATGTGGTCTTCTCAGTTCCATACTTTTATTGCTCATCGTCATTTTGTTCTCTGCTAATGTTGTTGTTGCTGTCTCACTGCCATTGTGGGATAAGCCCCAAATATAAAATTGATGACAAATCTATTCTGTTAAATGTTGTAGATAGTGACAGTAGTAATAATTTATTTCGAAGAAATTTTTTGATCTATGCCACTCTACAGAATTTTAGGATATTGCCCTAATATTCTTTTATGCACAAGCCTAAAATTAATACTTTCTTTGATTTTCTTGGCTAGAAATTTTGTTCCTTTGGATTTCTCCCAATTTTATTAATTTAATTATGAAAAAACTTCTTTGTTTCTGCAATTTTCCTAATTTATGTCAATCATTTCTTTAATTGGTTAATTAGCAACCTCCTTGAACTACTACCATAATTCATGGAGAATAAAAGGGAAAAAAAATTCTGTCATCTCCTGATTTTATTATCTATTTCTTGCAGAGGAAGAAAAGCACTTTCCATATGTTAATGCGCAGCTTCTTAAGGTTAATATTGCAATTTATAGTAATCATTTGGTAAAGTAGAATAAATTTGTTATGTGAATGTTCTCACATACTATTGCTTTTCTTCTATGTTTAATAATCATCCACTAGGTAAATTACTTCTTTATCTTATTGTGTAAGTTTATTTATAGAGAAAGATCTCTTATAGATAGGGGGTTTAGCTTCGCCTGGTATCCAGGGCCCATTGTGTTCCTATCCTGCTAGTCGTAACCCCAGATAGTGTTAGCCAGCCATGTAAATGGCATTAATGTCCCATTTTCCTTGTTTAGTGGAGCAACTTTGCAAACACAATGAATTGTAATTGTTAATTTTTAAAACTGTAATTGTTAAATTAAAAACTACAAAATTGTAATTGTTAAATGGTTATCAGGACCCTTACCATCTTTGAAATGCCTTGTAATTTTCCATCTTTATGATTTTAATTCAAATTTATTACTCTTATTTTTACTTCATATAACAATCTCACACATTTGATTTTAGATTATTGACTAAGAATTTGATTTTTATTCTTTGATAATGTAATGCTCTGTATTACTAAATTTTCATTACCCCATGCTATCTCCTCTCTGGTAAAGTTATAACTGCAATTTAGTCTCATTTAAGCCTTGTAAATAATTTTGAATTTTTCCTTGTTCTGTTTAGTGATGCATTTTGTACAATATCATTTCATGATTTATATAAAAACTTCTTAAGCTCCTTTTTTTAATTAATTTATGTAATGTTTACCTCCCAGTGCATTAATTTGCAAAGTCCTAGAATCACTACCTCAAAGTATGGAGAATAAAGGAAAAGACTTTCTTTGCACTCATTATTTTATCATATTCTTCTTTTAGATGGGGAGAGTAACACAGCATATAATATTTACGCTCCTTGTCTTATATTTTGTATCGCAATTTTTGGCAATAATAATAATTTTCTAAATAGAAAATAATTTTTACTGTACAGTCTCCCTGTTTTCTTATATTTTCCTTGTATTCTTTGTTCTCCACTATTGATTCCACTTCTTAATCAATACAGATTATAGATTTCATTTGAATGAGGTCATTTACTCCACCATTCAACCAAGGCTCATTGTGTTCTTATTCTGCTAGTGTTAACCACATAAAATGTTAGTCAAACACGTATATAATATTAGTATCCCGCTTTCCATTTTCAGTTGAGTAGATTTTGCCAATGCATTTTAGGCAATTATTTAAAGATTATTACATCTGCAGCAATTTAGACAATTCCTTTTACTTTTGTGTACTTGTTGTATTCATAACCTCTCACTTCTACTTCATCTGGGACTCTCACACTGAAAATCTATGAAATACCATCGTCTAAAAATTTTATATTCATGATTTGATCAGGTGATGTTCTGTTTTACAACATATCCATTGCCTAATGCTATCTCTAATCTTCTAAAGTTAGACCAAAATTCTCATGCGCATGGAGAAGTGTAGCTCAAAAAGAATTTTCATTTTTTGCTTCTTTTGTTTAGTGGTGCATTTTACCCAATTCTATTAATTAATTTATGCATTCTTTATTTCTGGTGTCTCCCTAATTTATGTAGTTCTTCAACTGTTGTCTCAAATTTTCAACCTCCTTCAACTGCTCAGTCCAATTTTGGGTAAAAATAGGAAATATTTTTTATTTCGCTTATTATATTTAGTAATGTTTTTACAATTCTATGAAATTTTTGCACAAACATATCTTTGTTACTGTGGTTTTTCCTAATACATGTAATTTTTTCTGCTAATATGTTTATTTGCAACCTTCATGAACTACTACCTCAAAATATGGGGAATAAAGGAAAAGATATTCTATCATCATATGATGTTAACATCTCACATATCTCTCATGAATCCCAAATAGTTTCCTGCTTGTATCTATTGCTTATACAGGAGGGAACCAAGGCTAATTGTGTTGTAATTTCTTTATTGTTAACCACATATAATGCTAGACAAACACATGTAATTTATGCCCCACTTTTCTTGTTTATCAGATCCGCTTTTGCAATTACAATGAATTGCAATGGTTCAAAAATCTTTCAAGTGTTTTACAAATTAAATAATTTCGTTTAATGTTTTTAACTTTTTTTATTCACCGATTCGTCTCACTTTTACTTCATTTTAAACTCTTACACTAATAAATTATTTAAGACTATTGTATAAAATTTTATTTCCATGATTTTATAATATTATGTTCTGCTCTACTAAATTGTCATTGCTTCTTGCTATCTTTTCTCAACTAAAGTTAGGCTGAATTGTTATGAGCATGGAGGAGTAAACCTTGAAATTAGTTTTTACTTTTTTTAATCCTTATATTTAGTTATGCATTTTCTGGAAATTATTAATTTATTTATGCAAAAACTTATATTTTATATTTTTTCACCAATTTACACATTTTTTCAACTGCTTTCTTGATTTTTCAAACTCCTTATTACAATACTACCAAATAATATGGAGGTTAAATGGCAATATTTTTTTTTCTTCTCCTGATTTATCATCTATTTCATACGGAAGAATAATATGCTTTGCATATAATTTTTAGGTCCCGCTTTTTTTTTTTGGTATTGCATTTTTTTAAAAAGGAATAATTTTCTGCTGTAAGAACAATTTAGGCAATATGAACCATTCCATTTGCTTATATCTCCCTTCTACTATTTTATATCATCCCCTTTTGAAACTACTTTTCATTTGGAACAGTTTATAGATTTTATGTGAATGAGATTTTCCTGCTACGTTGGCCAAGACGTTTTGTGTTATATTCTGCTAGTGTGTTGGCGTATGTCCATGTTGTGTGAAATTCAACAACATGTATACTTTTAATATTTAACTCCATTTTTTTAGTAGAAAAGAGTTAGCCTTTACTATTTAATGAAATAGATAAAGATAGTTTTGGCTCATCCAATCTTGTTAACTCCTTTCATTTCTTTCTTAAATTTTAATATTCACTTACTCATTTTACCAGCACTTAATTTGATACCCTTTTCAAAGCTTTTAATTCTCAATTTTCAAATGGAATATTTTAATCCAGTTCATTTTCAATATTATTTGAAATCTCTTTTCAGGTAACTTTAGACTGAAAGTATCACAGACCTGGAAAGGTAAACCTTGGAAATAATTTTTACCTTTTTGCTTCTTGTATTATAATATAATATATTTTTACTGCATTTTTACCAATTCTATAAATTTAATTGCACAAATATTTTTTTCAAAACCACCATTTTCCCTATTTTATGTAAATCATTCCTCTAATTTGTTCATTAGCATCCTCCTTGAACTACTACCTCAAATCATGCAGAATAAAGGAAAAGATTTTATATCATTTCCTGAGTTTTTTAAATCTATTTCTTGTATAGGACGTAAAGTACTTTCTACGTACGATATTAATGTCCAGCTTTGTAAGGTTAATGTTGCAATTGTAGCTATAGTAATCATTTGGTAAAGTAGAATAAATATTGGTTTAGTTAATGTTCTCATATACTATCACTTTCCTTCTAATTTCTTAACCATCCACTAAGTAAATTACTTTTTTATCAGATACTGTTCACATATTAATGGATTTCGTGTAGATTAAGTCTTTGCTCAGTTTTGCATCCATGACCCAGTGTGTTTTATCCTGCTAATTTTAACCACATATAGTGTTAGCCAATCACATACATAATTTTACTATCCCACGTTTCTTGTTTAGTGCGTATCTTGCTATTGCAATGAATTACTTCACAGGTTATTATAATTGTTGTTTTACAAAAATTGTTACAATTAAGTAACAGGTTTTTGGGGCTCTTCCAATTTATATAATTACTTGCAATTTTTTCACTCTATTTAATCACTGATTCCTCTCAATTCATCTTCATTTTAAACTCTTACACTAATTCCCTCACTTCATTTAAGACTAATGGCTAAGAATTTCATTTTATGATTTGATAATGAAATGCTTTTCTCATCTACATTCTTATTGCTCCTTGCTATGTCCTCTCAGCTGAAATTAGGGTTAGCTCTAGAAGTTAGTCCTATGAATAAATCTTGAAAATAATTTTTATCTTTTTATTTTTGTATTAAGTAGTGATTTTCCCCAGTTCTATTAATTTTTTTATGAAAACCATCGTTCTTTTTGCTGTTTCCCTATTTTAGTAATTTTTCATCTGATTTGTTATTTGAGTCCTCTTGGAATCATAATCTCAAAATATGGAAAATAAAGTGAATTTTTTTCTATTTTATTTTGATTCTAATATCTAATATTCAAAGTGAAAGAAAAGGACTTTCCATGTTTTTTGTTAATACTCTGCTTCTTATGTTTAGTATTGCAATTTTTGCCAATAGTGACAATTTTGTGATAGAAGAACAGGGTTGGTTATGCAAATCATCGCATATGCTTTTATTTTCTTCTAATTCAACATTCATCCGCTACGTAAATTACTTCTTAACTATTCTGTTTGTGTATCCATAGATTTCTTGTAGATGAAGTCTTTGCTGTACCTGGCATCCAAAATCTGTTTTGTTCTTGTTCATTTGTGATATCCAAATATAATGTTAGTCAACCATTATATAATTTCAATGGTCCGCTTTCCTTGCTTAGTGGTGTGATATTTGCCATTACAGTCATTAAAAGGTTATTAGAGTATATTCTACTGTTTCAGGCATTCAAGTATTGACAAGGGTAATCTCTGAAGTACCCGACCCAAAAAAGAAAACACAAAAATTTTGAAAAAAAATTTATTTTTAACATAATCTCCTTTCAGCTCTTTACATTTCCCAGCGATCCTCAAAAAGATCAATACCCTATTTGTAATAAGAACTGTCTTGCACCTCAAAATAGCCATTAACTGCAGACATAACATCACTTCTTCACGGTTGGAAAATCTTTTACCACAAAGCCATTTTTTCAATATTGCGAACAGAAAATAATCCGAGGGGGCTAAGTCTGTTGAATAGGGTGCTTGAGGTAGCAATTGAAACTTTAATTCATGAATTTTAGCCATTGCAATAATGGATTTGTGAGCTGATGCATTGTCTTGATGAAAGAACACTTTATTCTTTGCCAAATGCGGCCACTTTTGCTGATTTCTTCGCTCAAACGTTGCAATAAGTTGGCATAATGTTCGCCATGGATAGTTTTTCCTTTTTCAAGATAGTCAGCAAAAATTATCCCACCCGCATCCCAAAAAACCAGTGCCATTACCTTGCCTGCAGATGAATTGGTCTTCGCCTTCTTTGGAGCCATTGAAATCTTTTGAGCCCTTCTTTGGGGCCCTTTTGAATCCATTGTGTTTATTGTTCTTTTGTCTTGGGTGTGAAGTAATGGACACATGTTTCATCTATGGTTATGAAACAGAAAGGCAAAAATCTGCTTTGTTGCTGTGAAACTTTGCTAAACACTCAATTCAAACATCTTCACAACAGTGGTTTTGCTCAAGTGTGAGCAAACGCAGCCCCCATCTTCCACACAGCTTTCTCATGTCCAAATTTTCATTTAATATGTAATTTATCGCACTTTTTGGAATGCCTACTATGTGTGCTACCTCGAGCACTTTCAGTCAACAATCATATTCGTCGATGTCGAGTATTACTTTGTGGATTTTCCTCATTGTTTCTGGAGGCTTCACCTCATTTGGTTGACCAATGCTCATCTTGACACGGCCTCGTTTAATCTCTACTACCCAATATTTTACTGTTGTAAACAAATGAGCAGACTCACCCTGAGTGAAATCCAGTTCAGTTTTTATATTGGTTGGGCTGAGGCCTTTTAATGATAAGTATTGAACACATAGCGATGACCAACTTTCTCCGTTTTCACAAGTTCACTGAAAACGTTCACTATTGATGGCTGCCAAACAAATACTAAACAACTTGGCATCTTCAAACTTGAAACACATGCTTTATAGATTGTAGACTTTCTATTACAGTGATATTTTTCAAATAACTACTACCATCTCTCGGTCAGGCCAGGTACTTCTGGAACCACCCTCATTATCCATACTAAAATTGTACTTTTGCATAGACTTTTACACAGAAAATCTGAGGAAAAGTACAAAGTCTCATAGTATGAATAATTGTTAGAGTTATTGCAATCTATATAATTTGTTGCATTTTATTACAATTATTGTGTTCACCAATTCCTCTAATTCTACTTTATTTTAGATACTTGCAGTAAGAAATTATTTAGGATCAAAATCTACAAATTTCATTTTTATGATTTCACAATGTGTTATTCAGCTCTACTACATTTTCAATGTTCCTGTAATCTCATCTCACCTAATGATAGACAATAGTTCTAATACCTGTGGAGGAATAACCCTCTAAAATCATTTTTATTTTCTCGCTTCTTTTGTTTAGTGTTGCATTTTTCCCATTTCTATTAATTTATTTGTACAAAAACGATGATTTATTGTCTCCTTTTCACTTCTGTCTGCACAGTCATTGTCAGTTTTGCACTCTTTGGATTTAATATTATTCGTATATATAAGTCTTATTGCCCACATCTTTTTTCATATTGATCTCTTGGTTAATATTAAAGTTTCCTTATGTAACACTTTGTTTCCATCCAATCTGACTTTTTGCTTTTATTTGTATACTACTTTTAGTATCCATGTAGTCTTAATGTAGCTGCTTCAGTTACTATTCTTATTAGATTTTTCAGTTTTATTGTCTCATGATATTTTTATCAGTTCAGTGTCATTTTCTTGGTCTTATATATTGTTTTCTCAGCTGATGTCAAAGTCAGTGTCTTATGGTCATTGATTAATATTTTTCAATAATCCTTTAAGATGGTCTTTTCTACCAAATCTCTTTGCTTCGTTTTTCCTTGCACTTTTAGCATTTACCCACTTCATTATCTTTTTCTTTGATTGTTATTTTTCTCAATTCTTTTCTTTATTATTTTGTGAAATTGTCTTCAGTTCCACCACATTTCATTGCATCATGTTATCTCTTGTCACCCAAAGTTAGAATGAGAAGCTCATGGGCATGGTGGAGTTAACTTCCTAAATTACTTTTAATGATGATTTCCAATTTTTGGTAATGCACTTTTGCCAATGGTAATAATTTAGTCTGATAAATATTTTCTTGACTTTCCATTTTCCTTAATTGGTGTGATTTCTATTCTTAGTTTTTGCACATTTTTACTGCTACGTCATAATAAGGAAAAATATTGGACTTTCTGTTCTGATTTTATTATCCATTGTTAATAGAGCATTAGCATTGTTCCCATTGTAAAGGCTTTCATGAACTGCTTTCTTTGTTTGGTAATGTATAAGTTTCCAGAACTAAATTTTGTTTTTATAGAAACTTTTTGGATCCGCCATTTTACATACTTTTTCACTCTAATTTAATATTCATGTAGTCATTTTTATTTCCCTATAATTCTTTCTCTTTTATCTCATTATATATAGTTGGATACATATTGTCACATATTGTCTCCATCTTCATTGTAAAAATCATTGAATTAAATAAAGGCCGATTGGTCTCCGTGTCCTCTCTATGATAAAATTAAAAGAAGCAATAAGCAATAACTTTCTTCTGAGTTGACTTTTTTGAGATATTATTTGATCATCACTTTGTAGTACCATTCTGTTTTCATCTTGAATATTTGGCAGTCTATTCTTATCTTAATCTTTTTGGACTATTTGAGTAAAAGTTATAGTATTATCTTCACTTTTTCTTTTTTGACGTTGGGATAATAAACCCTCTTTAAGCAATTCAGAATTTCTCCTCCTATACTAATATATTTTCCATTTTAATAGAGCTGTTTTAAAGTTTAACTTAGTTTTTGTCAGTTTCAAGGCTGTGCCATCAGCTCCTGAATACTTGTTTGACTATAACTAAAAGTTTAGTCTTGTTGTCAGCATCCAAAATATTCTCCCTTCCAGTATTGTTAGATGTATATATTTTTACAAGAAATATGCTTCAAGTAGACTTCCCATCTATTCACGTAGCCTTCACTTCAATATAAATTCTTCTGTTGCCATCAAAAATAGTGATTTTGTTCGATGACCCATGCTCAGTTTTTATGGAATAGGTATCTGCTTCTACATCTTTTCCTTGAACAAGGTTATTTGGGTTGATTGAATTTCTGGTAATCCTCAGACTGAACTAATGTTAAACAACCTGACCACCATATTAGCAAAGCCAGCCTATGAAAAATATTCTTTTATTGAGCTGTATCTTCATTTTTTATCAAAAATTATTGAGCTTTATCTTCACTTTATCAAAATCAAAGATAAGTAAATATCATCCTTCTTTCCTGCTTGAGTCATATACAGTCAATGCATTAAGTGCTAATGATTTAACTGAGTTTGTTCACTGAAACTGCAAGAAGTTAGGTGGTAAAACAATTGAATACAGATTTGTACTTCTTATACTCATGACAAATTAGTGAAAAGTAATGATTTTAAGTAGACTAGGATTGACTGTGGCTTATTCACAATTGGTGCCTCTATAGATAAATAGGCTGAATTCAATTAACAAAAACATTTGAATAATGCATATAGTGATTGGTTTGTTCATTATTGTATCCAGTAGATAGACTTATTTCACTTGAGAAGAGGACTTTTGATCATTTCAAAGTCCTCTGCTTAAAGTTGGCTACACATAGAGGTGTGCTTGTGAATTTTTGTCACTTTTTTTGAAAATCCCACGGACGTGCACAATAATGTAAATGGGCTAGTCGACACAGAAACAGAAACACATAAAAGAGGGACTCACTGGGTCTCTAAATTTCGGTGGTGCAACCACCTTTCTCAAGAGAAGTAAGGAACAGAACTCCTAGGAGTTAGAACAGTTCTGTTCTTAACTCCTCTTGAGAAAGGTGGTTGCACCACCAAAAATTCGAGACCCATTGAGTCTCTCTTTTATCTGTTTCTGTGTTAGTGTCGACTAGTCCATTTACATTATATATATGTATATATATGTGTATGTGTGTATGTATGTATATATATATATATATATATATATATATATATATATATATATATATATATACATATATATATATATTTCATTTTTCATTAAAAGTATGACTCACAACATGTGGGAATCATGGTACCACATGCATTTTATTATAAATAAATATAAATTAATTTTTTATCCCCTGATGGTCAAGTTTTCCTCACTCCTCAAAAATGCCTGAGTGATTTTATTAATGGGAGGAAATTGACTTTAGTTACATTTATGGTGTCTGTTCAAACTATAATTTTAAAAGTGAAATATTAAATATTTTTAAACCCATTGCCGATATTCTTTACATATTGATAAGTTTCAAAAATGGAAGAGTAAGTTTTGTCTTTCTTGTCTTATCCTGATGCATCAATGATTGATGATATTTCTGACAAGGAACAGAGGATACCTAATAGAAACTAGTTAATATCACACCATGTGATTATTGTAAGCCTGGTGTGATGCTGATATCATATGAAAATTGCCTCTTGTATTGCATGATTTCATAGGAAATTCAAGTATGTGTACTAGAGTCTAGAAGAGACTAATCATTTATATCAGTGTAACTGATTTTAATTTTTTATCTTCATTAAGGACAAAACTATCACAAAACATTGTTTTCCTTATACGTAATGCTTCTTTGAGCCATATTTACAGAATGTTACTCTTAAATAAAATATGTACCAGTAATTGTAGAATCTGACAAAATTTACATGATATAGCTTTCCTCAGTGACTACATCTAGTTTAGTAGATGCTATTAGAATAATAGTTTTGTAGAACTATTATCATTAAATGAAGAACACAATATATTTTTCCACTGTTCTTTATTTTTCTGATGATGACGCCTAGGTGTTGAAACTAGTACTATGAAAATAAAGAATAGTGGAAAAATACATCGTGTTCTTCATTTAATGAAAATGAACTTCAACAAAGTTGAGCCTGAAACAATTGAATATACCAGCAAAAATCATAAAATTGATGTAATCATTTTACCAATAATGTGTATAAAAAATTGAAGGTGAAATATTTTTTAACAATTTTCCATTATCTTCATTTGGTCAAGGGGATTTCATATTGTGTGTCATACCTGATGGGCAAAATATGCCATGTACTAGATCATGTCAAAATATTTCTTTTTCAACCTCAATGTACTATATTCTGTGGTTTACTCTAATGGAAATGGGTTGGGAAAAAAATAAGACTTGTCAAATATGTATTCTACCACATGCTCACTTACATCACAATTAATTTGTTCAAGTTTCATAATTCAAAAAAGAACAGGTGAAACAGTATGCAAATAGTAGCTTAGGATACTTTCATGAGAAGTAAGTCAAAAGATAACTTCTTAGGGTACATGTGATGAATGTTAGTAGAATTTGGAACAAGGGATAAAATTTACTTTTACCTAATGGTGAAAGTAAGCTCCTTTGATATATGTGCACTCACATACACATCTAATGATGAAGCTCATAGTAGACAACATATTCTAGTTTATCCCATATGCCTGAAAATGTAATTCCTTCAAATTTTATATTTTCTTGGTTGCATTAATATATGCACCTGTATTGTATAGGCTGGTTGAAGGTTCCTATTAATTTGTGTTGTATGTAGTTACATATGCAGAGATTTTAAATACTATAGTCTTTGCCCAGCACTTTCCCTTGTAAATTTTAGGTACCTTTCTTTATGTATTTTCACTTTGATCAACTAATGGAGAACTCTCTTTTTATTGGCATCAAAATAGTTGGTTTTAATTACCTACTTTTCTGTAAAAGTTTGATGAAAATAGTTGTACATTTGAAGAAAATAATGGAATTTTATTTCTGTCGGTGAAACAATTATTTCTACCATGGTCAGTTTGGCTTTCTTCTTGTCCCACACAGCACAAGGTGTAAAAGGGCAATCCCTGGTTTCTTCATCAGAATTGTTAGGAATTCAAGGACAATGATTCAGAATTCTGCTGCAGGCTTAATGGTCTAGTTTTAGGACAAACTTGGGGTCAGTCAAAGATATTCGTCATTCCAGAACTTCTTAAGTCCTATGGAAAACAGACTAGTCCAGGAGGGTATACACTAGGGGGCAACATAAATGAGTATGGGGTGTTGCTTGCTGCAAGTTTGACTATAAAGGGACAACTCAGTGAGTTGTCCAATTATAGTCAAACTTGCTGTTTAACTGTTTAATTTATTATTTTACAATCCTGGCACCATTATGTCTTTACTTTTGTGGTAGTCCTACCTTAATTATAGTGATTTACAAGCAGGCAACTGTTGTAATTTTTACTGCTGTGACTTTGGACAATATTTTGGTGTTAAAGGCATTATTTTCCATGCATTAGGAATTCAGGTACAGGTTGAGTTGTGAAGCAACTTGAATTACCTGTCTTAAAAATATTATTTTCCATTAATTTACACTAGTTATAACAATGTATGTTATAAAATCTTCTTAGGAATGCTTTATATGTGTGAAATCCAGCATGTTAATGTGTGGAAAAATATCAAGGAACGTAAAAAAGAGCTGCTTTAAGATCATACAAACACTTTGTGCACACAACTGTAATGACATTTTTGTCCTGCGTGGACACTGCACAGAAATTCCTCCTTCCTCATAGTAAATTTGTATCCAGTCATCACATATATGCATCTGAGTCTCATAATTTTGTGACTCATTCATGGAAACAATATTCATGTACTTCATCTGCAGATGGAGAAAGTAGCTTGGAAAGTTTTTCATCACACATCACTAAATGAGCAATGCACAAATCACCAAATGAATGATGCACCAATCATTCATTTATTAAATGCTTTTCTAGTCATTTTAACTAATAGATACTACTAAAAATTTTCTGAGATAGCCTCAAATATAAAGAGAGAAGAATAAAAAAAGGGAGTAAGTAAATGATAGAATTTAAGCACAATTTAAACTTGTGGATCGGTTTGGAGATTGAGTCCTGGCTTCCCTTTAAGTGCTCTTTCATAGCTGTGTTGGTTATCATAACTTTTATAACTCAGAAAAAAATTAATGTACAAATTAGTCACATGTAATAATAGAAGTTCATCACGTAATGTAATGTGAGTTAACATATTATGTCTTTTACTATATTACATGTAAGTATACAAAATAGCAATAACTTTTGGACAGTTAAATCAGGAACTATATAAGGAATACAATTAACAGTTGATTTGTTATTTGTGAATTATTGATTTTGAAGTATCATAATAGTCATTTTGGGTACAACTAGGATTTATGACTGAATGGGTAAATGGATTGATTTCTAAGTACTCCTTTGGTATGATATTTTTGTTATGGTCCAGGATGAGAATAGGGTAAATTGGATAGTCCTAGGGATCATTTGTGCTGTGTGGGATGAACTGAAGCAATGAGGAAAATTTACCTTTTTTGACCAAGAAATTTTTTTAAAGTTATTAATTTATTCATGAATAACAAAGGTCCTTGTCGCATTTATAATTACCCCTCATTGGTTACTCTCTATGATTTTTCATATAAATGGAGTAGTTTAAAAAAATGAGCATCAATGTATGTATGTACTGAAAACTTATGTAGTTGTTATTCATATCAAGTAGTTTTCTAGAACTTGTAGTAAGAAAAAAATATTAATAGCTAAATAATGAATGTTACTTAGTACACAATGACGAGGTCTAATATCATGCTAGATATTACCCTTTTCATTCTGAATGGTATGGTACTGGTTAATTGGTTTCTGCACAATGAAAATTTTAGTCTGTATAGTATACTGGATAGGTGTTATGTTATTTGTCTGTACTGTAGTTTGTTAATTAACTCACTGTGTAACTAGTGTGTGTGAGTTTGGCATTATTTATCTATACACCTCAGGGAAAGGAACTTCCTCCCCCCCTACCCTGATGTGTGAATTTCAGACGTTGTCGGGCTTAGTACTGGGTGAACTCTACCATCACCTACCAAACCGACCTTCAGGTTGATTACTCTGTTTATGGTATATATATATATATGCCAAAATATATAAATAATATTTATGTGTATATGTAATTTCTACTCTTATAAATGGATATTTTTCCTTATGATGATTAAGGTTATGGTAGTATTAAGGCACATACCTTCGTCACTTTTCTCCCATGAAGTTGCAATGAAAGAAAGTTTTATGTTAATTGTATTATTGATTGAATGAGAATGATATGCACATTTTGTGGAGCCCATTTTGTTGCATTCGGTTTTTTACAGAATCCTCTTTATTGAAGACTTAAATGTAAAGGTATTATATTGATAACAGGTATTGTGCTTATGACCCCTCCAAGAATTATTGGGGATATTTTGAGCTAATAAATATCACCAGTGAAGGTTTGCATAGCCAAATAACCATTCAATATTATTCCAAGTAGATTATGAGAGTTATTTTTTTGCAATAATTCTTTCCATGGCAAGAATATATCCAATTTTTAGAGAGAATGCCCCTCATCAGTAATTTTGAAAATACTTTGCTATTTTTTAATCATGTATTTATATTGTAAACTCAGATTATTCAAAGGTCATTTCTACACACACATAGACATATAATATTGCATATGATATTTTTTCTTATCAAAGTTATATGAAACCACCTCTCCTGACTGACCTAATAGTCAACATTATATTTCAGGAAGCAGAAAACTTGATATGATCTTTTTAAATACAAATTTGTTGCATTTAATTAAGTCCATACAAAGTTGAATTTCAAGAGCTGACTTCAATTAAAGGCTGTAGGTATTTAGGGGTTACGGTATTAAAATGTGGGATTAAAATCAACATTAGGCAAATTGTTAATTTCATAATAATCTGTTGCTATTTAATCATTCATAAAGCTCACGCCAAATTGTGATTGCTGAAACCAAAGTGGTGTAAACCATATATAAATTATGTTGAAAGATGTCTAATAACAGGGTAGTTGAAAAATGTTGTTTTTTTGCCTTAGTCAAATAATCTCCTGGATGAAAAGCTGTTCTAATGAATGATGAAAAATGTATTTTTATTTCAAGAAACTCTAACAGTAACTTTAACGGAGTCACCCGCTATGTGTGCATTATAATGCAACAATTTCAGAGAGTAAAAATCATTCGCCTTGACCGGGATATTAATTGAAAACTGAAATATTGTTTTTTGGGTAGATACGATGAACTAAGAATACCATTGCTTATGTAACAGTATAGGGGCTGAACTGCTCTAGCATATTGCTAAGTTTCAGTCTCTCACTCCAGTTAACCGCACTTCAAAGGTTTTTGTGTATGCCTAAAAACGTGAAACCACAATTCAAGCATTTAATTCCATGATGTTTTGTTTTGTTAACTAAAGTAATTTCGAATATATGAGCTAAAATAATCATCCTGAAATGTATTTTGTAGTTTCTTTTGCTACTTTTAATCATATTCTATTCTGAATGAAATTACTATTTAAATTGTCCTTTCATATCCTCGACAGTTCAACTGTGAGGATCTTGGGATTCGATTAATTATAACAACACACCATGTGGCAATCACTCCACCATTTAGGCCTTTGAGAGAAAATATATATGTGCTTTTAAGGTAGGTAATGTATCTCTTGTATTCAATCATTCCAACCTCTCTGATTCACCCTTGTACTTACCAATTTTGTGCACATTATCAGTTTTTTACAACTTTTACATTACACCCAGTGCTTTGTTCTCGTTAAGAAGGGAACTTTTTTGCATGTGATAATTTCAAGGTATTAGTGCAAGTAATATAATCTTCTGACATATGAACTCTTCCCACTACCTACTGCTTTTGTTGATTATTTGATACCCAGCATTTTTGTTGTCTTCAGAGAGAGTTTCCTTCACCCTAAAAAGTGGGAGGAAATGACAGCTTCTCTATTTTGGCCCACAAGGTGGAGTTGTACTTTTGTAATATAAAATTTCAGTATCGCCTAAGTATGGGTCAGTTGTCTTTTCAAAAAAAAGTGTTACATGTAATAATTTTGTCTAAAATGATTAAAAAATGATCAATTATTTGTTTTTGAGCTCCAATGACTTGGGACAACTTTTGCAACATTATTGCAACTTTTTTTGAGGAATACTTCATTAAATTCATCATGTATGGAGTGAGTCATAGGTTATGAAAGATACCATGGACAGCTATAAAAATTTCAATTTCCACAAAATAGCAGAATTTTTTATTTTTTTTAATGTCATCGAAACTTTTAGCATCATATTTGGCACATCATCAAATATATCAGTGTCAATTCTTACTGGCTCACTAGAGTCAGTAAGCCCTGAAAAGATGTTGCAATTACAAAAGGAAGCCTTGATAATGTGTTAACAACAAAGATAAATTACTATGTATCTTGTGAAAAGTATGTTCTAGTAGTGTGTAAAATGGTTATTGATATTTAAGGGTATTGATTGATGCAATTAAAGAATTCAGTATCTCCTTTGTCCAAAATAAGAATATTTAGAGTAAGGTAAACTGTACTAAATTTAATCTGAAGTTCAAAATTTTGTAAATATTAGAATTCAGTATTTTCTCTTGTATAGCTACATGAATTACATTTTAATGTCTGTATACAATTGTGCTCTAAAATGATTGTTGTTTGTTTGATGGCAGTGGTACTTATGTGTTTAAAGTGAAGGTCTTGATGTCATACATGTGATTGCTGAAATGTTGACTTGTTAAAATAAGCCCAAATACTAAAGGTAATGGTGTTAATATTATATACAGCTGTATATCGTTAAGGTTATTAAGAAACTGTAAGCATGGGTGTTGATAGAAATCAATCTTTTAATGCTCCAGCACTTTTACAGGAAATGACAAAACTGAAGTTTGACAGATGTCTTCATGTCTTTCTTCTTATCTTGATATATTGGAGGAAACACTAAAGTTATGAGTTGAAGAAATTTAAAACTTTGAGGGAATAAACTGCATTCCCAACATTCTTTAAATTCATTGGTAGAAAACTATTTTATGAAATCTGGCCTTCAAACTTGCTCATGGCAACAAGAATTTTTAAAACTGGGTCATGCTAAACTTATAATGCCATATGAGTAATTGGGGTTTCACTGTATCAAATATATTTCAATTATCCTCACGATGATACCATGAGATCATGTGATAAGAATGAATGGAAAAATATTTCAGTAGGTTATCAATAGGAAATTGGGGGAAAGAAATTTATTTTTGGCAAAAAATTATGGAATATCCTCATATTAGTATGATGAGTAATATGTGATAATTATAATGAAATGATGAAACTGATAGAAAGTGAAAAACTATATGCTTTATTAATACTGAAGTGAAAACGCTATCTTTCAGTCAAATATGAATTTACTTATTTTTGGTGGGAGATTATTTGTATTTTTGTCCCTGGGAGAGAGAAACTCAAGGTCTTTAAGAAATGACTGGCTTTTTACTAACTTTAATTTTGTCAGTGAAGGTAGATGTGGACAAATGGGGTTTAAAAGAATGTTCTATGTAGAGCATGAAATTTATTGAAAAATGTGAACTTTATTCTACAACAGCTCCTTCTTCAAAGTGTAAAATTGGTCAGCTCTTAAAAGTGGCTATTTTGCAAGAGTCTGAAAATGAAGCCTGAATCATTACAAGTATGTCTTTAATTATATTCCTACATGTTGTCCATAAATGTGCCAAGTTTAACTCCTAAAATGTTTGTATCCATTTGTTATAATGTGTGGCATATAGGTACTAGGTAGACTAACAATGTGTACCATATTTTATTCTCATTATTTCATGAAGTGTAAACAAGTCTGAATATATAAGTACTTATTAATGCAATTTGCATTTGAATACAATATGTTTTAATATTATACATAAGTATATCTGTAGTGCATCAGATTTGTAAATGTTTCAGTGGCAACATCTTTTATTTAGAAATTTTATTTATTTTGCAACTCCATTGATGTCTACATTTTTTAACTTCGTTAAAAAACTTTTATGTTAAAGATAAATAAACAAAAATTTTAATAACATTCCTGATATTTGTTAATTTTGTTATGAACTTTATTCTCCTTATCCTCACTGTTTATAAACCTATTTAGTTTATTGACTTCAATTAAATTAAATGTATAATTTTGATACTGTCGATAAATGTTAGCCAAGGAAAAAATTTAATGAGATGTTGCGTGGCAAATACAATAAATTTCATGGAAAATATTGTGTGCAAAATGAAAACAAAAGTTTGAAATACATGCCAATAATTTACTACACTACCTAATCCTGATCCAATTGTAAATATTATCATCAAAATGAACCAATCTAGTTATTTTTTTATGACAAAGGAAGGCATAATTTAGAAATGGGGATGTCCACTTTGTTAGAAATCTCCCCATGTCACATTTAATGGACCTGGTTAAGAGACAGAACGTTCTTAGAAATCCTACTTTTATATATATGAACTGATGTCTAGTGTCATTGCAGCTGATGAAAAGTCCTTCCAAACCATTCTCCTGATTATGCTATTGATAAGACTACTTGTCCAAAAGGGAAATGATATTCTTTTTTATTTAATTGCTAATTGTGCTATTGAATTCTGATTTTTATTTTTTATGACACCATTCTTTTTCATTATTATGCCTTAAGCATCAAGTATGTATGAAAAATGAATATGATTTGAATTAATCTGACTTCTAAAAGGCAAGTATAAAATGCATACAGCTATGAGGATGCTTATGCAGCTCAAATTACCTCGGCATGGTGGAAGCTTGATCACTTATCGTCTAATTAAATTGTTTGTCTTGATGGAAAGACTGAAACCTAGGGTTGGCATAAACATTTAGTAGCCAAATATGATATCACCTCATTCATTGAGTTCAATATTTTTAAAGTTGCATGCATACTTTAACCCTTCTGATGCAGCTCACTCTCTGGAAACTTAATCCTCACATGTAGTGAAAAGGAAGGGAATCAAATCTCAGTAACCTTTGTTATTCCTGACTTAAAATTGTGGGAAATAATCTAGATTCACGGTTTGTTTGATGGAAAGTTTTTATTAATTTATTTTGACAAATTTAAGTCAGAAACTTCATCCGCAGCTGACCACAGAGAGGACAAAAAAGTGTGCTTACAGCAGCCTACCATGCAAATGTATTAGGTATGTTCACAGCAGCAAAAGGGATAAATTACTCCCTATCACATGAGGGAAACAGAACCAATCCAGACTGAAATATGTTGTACTCTTAAGACTGTAGGCATAGTTGTCTAGCACACCAACTGTGGTAGTCTTATTACATCCCATAGCTTAATTTGACTTATATGGTATTTCTAAAATCTATCATACATTGCCAAGTACCCTCTGATGGACTACAACCTTGTTGTGGTGGCAGGGCTTGTGCGTTCTGATGACCCCTAGAGCTGTGCTGGCGGGAGTAATAATAATTCCTCCTGGTAGGGTCACCCATGCCAGATAGGTTGAAGGTTAGGAGCCAGACGAAAGGTAGTCCACGCAGCATCTGTTCCTCAGTTAGGGGGCTGCAAAGGCATCTGACCCCAGTGGGGCGGCCATTAAGTGATGGTGTCACATCAGAAACACTATTGAGGAAGGCAACGGGAAACCACCTCAATTATTATTCCCAAGAAAATAATGATGGACAACATGATGGAAGGAATCTGGCCGGAAGATTTTGTGAGATCAGTGTTAGTTCCTATTCCGAAAAAGGTAAAGGCTACATCATGTGACGATTAAAGAGCAATAAGTTTGATATCCCACGCAGCTAAAGTTATTCTCAGGATCACCAACAAAATGATAGAGTAAGGCAAATGATTACTTGGGGGATACATGTCTCAGACTGCTCAGGTGCAAGTGGGGAACAGAGAGTCCGGATGGGCAGTGTTAGGAATAGGTGTAGACAGGGTTGCCCATTGTCGCCAGTGCTGTTCAACGTATATGTGGAGGAAATGATTAAAGAGGCATGGGAAGAACTGGAAGTAGGAATGAAAGTCGGAGGGGAATTAGTAAAAGTGGTTAGGTTTGCAGATGACCAAGCATTAGTTGCTCAGTCAGCCAAGGGGTTGCAAGCATTGCTGAGTGAATTGGAGGTTCAGTGCGATAAATATGGGATGAGAATCAATATAAATAAAACAAAGGTTATGCGATTTTCCAGAAAGAAAAAGGCTAAGCTAAACATTAAAATAGGAGGGGAAAAAATAGAGCATGTAGAACAGTTTACATATCTCGGAAGTGTTTTGGACCAATATGGTCAAAGTAGTAGGGACTTAAGGAGAAGAGTTGCGCTAGGCAGGGAGGCTCTGTCAAGGAGGAGGGAGTTGATGACGGGGACATTGAGTAGGGGTGTTAAGACAAGACTCGAAAAAACTCTGACATGGAGCATAGCTATGTACGCCGCGGAAACGTGGTCACTGAAGCAGGAGGATAGATGTAGATTGGAGGCTTTTGAAATGTGGGTGTGGAGAAGAATGGAGAAGGTGAAATGGACCGAAAGGAAAACAAATGAGGAAGTACTAGGGATGGTGGGTGAGGAGAGGGGTTTGTTGAGAGAAATCCTGTGGAGGCAGGAAAAATGGATGAAAGACATATTGAGCGGTAGTGGAATGTTGAAGAAGGTAATAGAGGGGAGAATGCTAGGCAAGCGAGGAAAGGGCAGGAACAGGATAGGGATGTTGGAGGGAACGAAGGGAGTAAAGAGGTACATGGAGATGAAGAGGGACCTGATGTAGATTAGGTTGCTGGATCGGGTTTTGTTTGGAGTTACAAAATGTTTATTTGATAGTTGTGTCCATCCAAAAACCTACCTTTACCAGTAGATTACCTAAAAATTGCCAAATACAAGTCAAAAATATAGAATACTTCTCAGCGTTAATTGATTCAAACCCTTTCACAGAGTAAAAGTCAAAAAACAGGTCAAACTTAGTTAAAAACTTGCTATAAAAAATTAAAATATGGCTTCCATAAATAAAGGGAAAGTTAAATAACCACAAATGTTTTCAAAGGGAGGACAAACATTCAAGAATATCCATAAAGATTTTCAAAACTATCAAGTTGAACATCATGTGAGTGAAAATTTTTGAAATGGCATTATTTCAGATAGCCTAAACTGAAAGTAAATAATTTGACTACATACTGCAATATGTACCTATATTTCATGGTAGTTTATAGAGTTTGAACTTTAACTGGTAACACATTTATTTACGTATGCTCTGCTGATTAAATTGACTAACCAGAAAATACAGTACATAAAACTACATGGCATAGGAATACTTTGAACTGAAAACATTTCATTGTATCTTGGATACTCAGCCATGGATATTACTGCTAAATGGCCCTCATGAAAGGTCTACACACATACCTTCTATTGAAATGGACTAGCAAAAAGTGAACAATTTAAGATAAATAATGGAACATTGAGGGCTGAGGTAGAGCAGGGACTATGAGTCTGATAATGTATTTAATGGTCAATGGTTCCATTCTCAGAGATGGTCAGCTCTTGGAAAAATTTTTATTTTCTGATTTTACCATGACGAAGCAAGTAGAAAAGTATTATCTAAAAGACACTGACTTGTATTCTGAAAAGTAATGATAATCTAATTCATTGGGCTGAAATAGAATTCATTCTAGATAGATCATGTATTGGGCATTTTTCAGGCAGTAAGCTTATTCATTTTTTTTAATTACTAGTCATTGCTTCTATTCTTGTATTATTCAAGGTCACCTTGGTCCACATTACCTGTTCTAATGTAGAGCGTACTGAACTTCTATGTGTCAATTATAATCACTAAAAACAATTGTACCATTACTACACATGTTGGTATATTTTATTATGTAAATATTTTCTTTTCAACAAAAGATGCATATTCATTATCAAAATTATCCCAAGTCATTCAGTTTTTAAATATATTAAATTAAAAATGCCCAGAATTTTTTTCTTGTAAGCTGACTAGACACAAAATGTGTGTCAAAATGAGTGCATTCCTACAGTGGCAGTAAATAGACTTTAAAAAATATTGTGATACTATTGTGCATATCTTCTGGTAAACATTGCACATACACAGATTTGGTTCATGTCAACTTCTTTCCCACATCTGAAAACTACCACATGCAGCTTCCTCAAGATCCAATTTCTTATCAATAGTTGAAGGTATTATTACCCCTGTAGCACAATATTAGGTTGGTACATATTATAACAGAGTAACAAGCCACTCTATGTGAATCCCCAAAACTATTATTAATCCATTTTCTTTGAGCTGATTTTTTCTTCTCCAAGAATCGCTCTTTGAACTGATGGATGTTTGTATACCATCACAGACAAAAGAGCTCCAGAACATGCTCCAATCCAATATACAACCAGGTGCTCCATAGCAGTGTTACCCTTACAGCCAAATTTCAGGGATGTTGCCAACACTGGGTTGAAATAACCACCAGAATAGTTGAATGCTGTTTGAAGAGATAATCACAGTATACATTAAAGCTTGAAAAGGAGTTCACTGATATGATTTATAATTATTATCATCATAAAAACAGTGTAATGGCCAAACGTGATTAAGGAGTGCCCTAAAAATATTTTTATAAATTTTTGGTCATGTAAGGCCAAGAAGCTAAGTACTTCTAAACTTGGAAAAAACATATGATATACAAAATCAGTATCCAGATCCATATTCTTATTACCTCCCTTCATGCTATCCAAAGGGCTAATATGTATTACACCCTCTACCTTGTGTACACAAAATTCTTTTTACCTCGGTCTTCAACTTCCAATTATCTTTCAATACCTATTCTTGCCATCTGCGAATTTATCCAAGCAACATTCTCCATTACCCTTCCATTCTGTTCCATTTGTCATCTCCATATCCATTTTTATTTTCCTTGATTTTCTCTTTACTTTCGTTCAAAATCTCCTAATTTACTAAGTTTCAAAGCCAATAAATGCCATACTCATTATCAATGTTTCTATTATTTTTTCTTTACTCATTTACTTAAGATCCCCATCATCATCTTCCTCCGTTTTGTAAATACTTCTATAATGAGATCATATTTTTACTGTTCCAACCAGTACTCCTATGTCTTGGCCCTATCAAAATGAAAGAGCAAAACTAACTTACCAGCAACCACAAGGGAAGTTCCTATAAATGCATCCATGGCTGTTGAAAAGCTTGGCTGGAGGTCTCCCAAAGCTCTTGAACAAATTCGGCAAAGACAAGTTGCGGTCCCTTCAATCAAGGCACCAATAAACATTGGCACCTATTGGGGGGGGGGGAGGAATCATCAAAATATTCATATTTAGTATATCATTGACTCATGTGAAAGATAGAGACAGGACATAGAGATAGTACATAAGTAGATACATAGTACAGATGACAGAGGAATAACTTTCCTCTTTGGCGTTATTGTTTGTTCCAATTAAGGTTACATAAAAAGTTTATATATTAGTGTTATTTTTTTATATTCTTAAGGTTAGAAGGTTATTCTTATGGTTAGAATAGTTGCAAGATACCAAAACCGAGTTTGGTTTTGAGATTAATACATGATGGTGTACAAAAATGTTTTATTTAAGTCTGGGTACAGACTATATTTATGCTTCATTACATTCTGTATGAACCCTAACACACATTAGGTTCTAATACTTATTCCAGAATTACAGGGTGTTTTCTGTTTTAGATTTGACTTTGGGAAACATACTGAGTAAAAAACCTGTAAATTTTACTGTTGAATACTTAAATTGCATGACTCTTGTCTCAAAATATGATGTCATTTTCAGGTGCTCTTGCACCAATTATCATTTCTATTTATGCCTTGTGGAAGAAAGTGGATGGAGCCAGGAGGCTAATGAGATTTGAGAATTTTGTTTGGGATTTGGGAGAGGGAGGCAAGGTTAGGGACAGTTGCACACCAATGGAGTTTGAGGGGCAGAGGAAAAATTATTAGCTTCTTTTGATTCACTATCATTTGCACACTGTCCACTTATAGCCAATAGGAGAAAAGGCAGTATTTACTTTTAAGCCCCTGAGATTGCTCCTTCTTGTTAAGTCAAGCTTGCTGGGTTCAATGACCAATCGGCTGTTTCCAGATTTTTCTAATGGGGTATTTAGAAGGGAAGAGGTAGGGAACCTCTTTGTTCAGCATTGTGCTTGGATGTGTCATACTATTTCTAGAATTTTTAGAGAGTTTAAATCTTCTCCCCACCTCCTAGAGGGAAAAAATCTCCAGAAAGAAATGCTTTGGTGATCCTCATCCAACAGGTGTTTTGATAATAATGACTGTGGAGCATTGACCTCAAAAGTATGTATTATGTTTTTGCCTCTAATAGCAACAATCCCTGGTCTATCTCATGATGTAATTTATCATATTGAATTTCCCACTATAGTCCCTTTTCTTGATGACTCTGCAGAATGACTAAATTTCAATTCATGAGAGGCAAATTGTAGTTCTGGCACTTCCATCATCTCTGAATACTCATCTGACGTCTATAATATCTTAAACTGCAATAGCTACACACTTTTTCATTTTTTTCAAGAGCATGGTGAAAAATATTTCAAATGGTGGTTATCAGAAGGTTTCTTTTATGGCTTAAAATTTTGAGGCAGGAAAATTGACTTATTTTCTATTTTTAAAGAGACATTGTGAAGAATTCTCACTCAAAAAAGCTATGATCAGAACTAGGAGGCATGTTTTTGGAAAGATTTCTTTGCATTAGTAGAAGATAAAATAGCTTTCTAAATGCTATTCAAAATATCTAATTGAAAGCTAAAATAAATTGGTATTTTATTGAAAAGGTGCAGTAAAAGTGTAACTGTACATTGTTCAAATCTGTAGTCATCCCCATAGCAACCTGCACAGAACTCTACTCCCAAACATCCCTTTCTAAGGTATCTTCAAAAGCTGCCTTCAGTGTTTCATAGTGGGTTAGTGGGTATTTAGCAATTGTCTTCACACTAGGAAAATGATAATACCACCTAGTTTTACTTGGACTAGGAAATTTTAAGTCTCTTTTCATATGTTATGTATTTGTTTAATTTTTTTGAGTGACTGAATTAAGTATGGAAGACAGTAATATTTGTAATGCAATCCCATCATGACCAGGGATCTCCAAGTAGTCAAAGCAATGGAATAGGTTTAAGGTAAGCTGGAAAATACCATGCGGTAATCACTCTGCCATATATTGGCAACAGTTATGCATGCAGCAAGCTGACTTGAAGCAACCTAGGAACAAATTCTGTCACTGCCCACCAAAATTCAATATATCATGCATTCAATAAGTAGGCATGAATTATCTTAATAGATATTAATATGTTGTCGCTTTAATGCATTATTAAGCTTTTGCAGAATTGCTCTTTAATTTTTTACCATGTCAACATTTATGTGAGTGAGCAATTAACTGAATTGGTGAATGGCTTTTTAAAGTGTACCTATTTTGTAGAATTTTGATTTTTTTTAGTAGACCAAGCCCTACAGCCTTAAAGGCATTGCCTTTGACAACCAGGAATATTTATTTGAAAGTGTCACTTGAAAGCATGAACTTGAATGCAATGCATGATTCATTGAAGTGGTACTGGGAAATTTATAAACAACGTGAAGACAACTTCATGCCAAGTGGGTAGTTCTTGTACACTAACTTCCCTTCTTATAGCTACTCAAGGCAATCAACTTTACCTCAGTTCTTAACTTTTTAATGACTTCAGGTAATGCTAATACTTTATGCAGTAGCTCAAGTTCAAATCTGCATTAAGATATTATGGTTAACTTAATAGGTAATAGCAATAGATTCACAAACTTCAAACTTAAAATCATAGGGAGAAATTATGGTTTTAAAATTGCCTCTTGACCAGGAATGTACCTAAAATGGTAAGATGAAAATTTGCCACAAAAATAATTAGGTAATAGTTATAAAAATCCAAGGAATGGCCATTTTATCATCAAAATGTATCAGTAAAAATTATCCGTTCTCATCAATTATGAAATCTTTTCATTTTATAAATGTAAGAAATAGAGGTTACAGATATTTTTAAAGTACCTGTAGATCTGCTGTGCAGTCCTCATCTGATCTTCCAATATGTGTCTTGGCTAATTCCAATCCCCAAAGATATTGTGTGAGACTGCAAAAGAAATACATGTAATTTAATTGATATTTTCAGTGTACCTGTAGATGAAGTTGGCATTTAAGTGCCTACACATGCATCTATGATACTGAAAATTTTACAATTACAAGAAGGGAGATCTCCATGGAACCTCAAATAGACAATTTTTTAATCAACCAATAAATTAATTATTCATTTGGAAATTCATTTGGCACCCATGTGCAAATAATCATTATTGTAATGACACTGAGGTATGGGTAAGGGACCAGGATTAATCAATCTACTGTCAGTAAACCTCTAAAATCATAAAATAGACTAAATCAGGCAAATGCATTGATAAGAGAGTTGCTACAACTGGGAGTCAAGAAAAAATATTTCACAGAAAATTCACCATTTCCCCATATGAATGTCATTCAATCAGGAAAAAAAAATTATCTCTTATTTTAGTTAATTTTGTCAACAGCTTCTATTGATGCAACATTGAAGTTAAATCATTGAAACTTGTACCCAATGCCAAATGAATACCCTGAACCACATAAAAATTTAAAAAATCAGTATTACTATAACTATGAAATTTTGTTTTTGAGGCCTTTTTTTATTTTCCCTCTAGAAATTTTGGGAATCAATACCAAAATTATAGCTCAAAATGCAAATGGGTCCTAAAAATAAATTCTTTTTTTCTTTATTCAAGTGTCAAGTTGAGCATTTTAAGACTTAGTTTTAAAAATGTTTCATTAATAGAATTACCTGCAAGCATATATTGATATTAAGTTCTAAATGCAGAGGCTTGTAGAATGAAATATTATGCTATTTGCTGGTTATAATCTGTTGTAAAGAAAACTGATCGAAAAGATTTCAATTCTCAAATTGAGTTCCATATTGTTACAACATAGGTTTTAAATGAGGCCATATAACTGGGCTTCAGTTCAAATCATATGACTTAATTCAACAGCTTTCCATTACAAATAATTTAATACATTACCGAAATACTGAAATTCCTCCAATCAACTGTGCGATTCCTTTCAGTAAGGCTGTTTTCATGTCTGTATCTCCTGTAAGGACATCTTCTAGGTGATTGTAAGGACAAGCAGTAGCATTTCCCCAGCAGTTTGACCACCATATCGTCAACAGGAACAAAAGCACTGCATATGCAGTTACACCATAATTGTCTGCCACTATTGAGAAATTTTAGAAAAAAATGGGACACACGTTTGGAATGTGAAATATCAAGGGTAATAATTTTTCATCTAAGATACTACTACTCTTGACTTTTTTTGTATTTCAGAAGGGAAGGAAATATTCCTATTATTTATTTTTGGAAAAAAATCACCACAATACTTTAGTAAATGGCAAAAATTAAATATGTGAAACAGTTGCTATGTCTAAACAGGTATGTAAGAAATTTGAAGAGAGTGAATTTTTAATGAGAGCTATTGCATTCAGTTTGCTGATAAGATTTACTAGGGCTATTTGTAGAAATGTAAAAGATGAGTATTAATCTTCAGTTTATTTATTTTGGTTCACAGCCCCATGTCTATCAGATAGGTAAATAAGTACGTCTCTCAAAAATTAAATTGAAAAAATAACAGTATAGTATTTTTAATTCCTTAAGATTAATTAAAAATGATTTGTCATGATAAGGAATGTAAAGGAAAAGAGGAATGAAATTCAAAGAAAATCTAGATTTTTCCAAAAGTTTTATGATGAGAAAGTTATCGCATGTGGTTAGCCGAGTAAATAGGATAAAAGCCTTCCCACACACAAAATGAGTAAATAAGCTAGGTACAGAATTTTAGATGATTCAATGGGCTGAGGTTGAACTCACTTTAAATTACTAACACTGAATGCAGTTTCTCTCTCTCATAAATGTAAACCTGACATATGGCAAACACACATTTATTCACATTAATAAAAAAAAGGAAATGGGATAGGAACACACATAAAAGACAAACACAGGATTGGTGGGGAAGTTGATTAATAAATAAATAAATACACTAGCAAACAAAAACACAGAAAAACACACAAAAGAAACTAATGTATTCTGAATTTATCCTGGCAATACCACCTTTTTGAAGGACGAGAAGGAACTGAGGAGGTTTCAATAAGCTGGGACGAGGATGATAGTAGAAGGGGAAGGTGGGGAGAGGTTTGGAGGGGACGGAGTTGCGAGGGGAAGGTGGGATTGATATTTCATAGAAAATTCCTCAGTTCCTTCTCTCCCTTGAGAAAGGTGGTATTGGCAACGAGAATTCGGAACACATGTGAGTTTCTTTTGTGCGTATTATGTATTTTTATGTTGTTGTTCGCTTGGTGTACATTATATTATGTACCTATATACATAAAACATTTGGACAGCACAGCAGAGCACAAAATGAAATTAGGGCTGATTAAACTATGGTGTTGATTTGTGGAATTAGGTGAGCGGCAGCCAAGGAGATTATTTCGAAAAGAGAAAATATGTTTGATATGTCATGTTCACTTAAGCATTGGTATTGGGTAAGGATAAGGTGGGCATTTTCTAAAGATTTTTGGTAAGAAAATGCATTAAGCTTAAGGTTGATATCTGGAAGAGTAGCAGATAAAGGAAAGGAAATTACTAGACCATTAGGAACGATTCCTAAGGACAGTTATTTTTAAAATTACCTCCAACTTTAATTCCCTTCCCAGCATATCCTGTACCTCCCCCCTCCCCTATATATTATATAACTATATTATAGTTATATATATATATATATATATATATATATATATATATATATAAAACTTTTGGACGTCACAATATAACACAGAATAAAACAGATAACATGTAAAAGGACACTCGCACTGTAGATGATTTGAGCTTTCGGCCTACTCCGAGGCCTTCTTCAGGTCAGACTCTGAAGTCAGGGTCAGGGTCTGACCTGAAGAAAGAAGACCTATGTATATATATTTGTTTATATTTATTTAAAGGAAATATTTTTACATTTGTGATCGGCTCACAACCGCCTTCCCCACATGCCCTGTGTTCGCCTTTTATGTGTTTTCCTATCCCCTTTCCAGAAACTATATACATATATATATATATTTAAAATAATAATAATAACATATAATAATTTATTTTTGTGTGTGTATATATATATATAAGCGGGTCGCAGTGGTCTAGTGGGTAGAGCGTTGGACTACTGACCAGAGGGTCCCAGGTTCGATTCCCGGGCAAGGCACTCTGGGCACCTGCAGCTCCACCCAAGCTAGTTGATTTTTCGGGTACCAGGTCTTCCTGGGAAACCATAACCGGCACAGGGAAAGGAACTGGCCCCCCTACCCTGATGCGTGATTATTCACACACTGTCGGGCTTGGTAGAGGTGAGGTTGAGGCCAATAATAGGTGAGCTCTACCATCACCTACTAAACCGGCCTTCGGGTTGATTACTGTGTTTATGGTTTTTTTTATATATATATAGTACCACATATACAGTCTGACCTGAAGAAGGCCTCGAAGTAGGCCGAAAGCTCAAATCATTTACAGTGTGAGTGTCCTTTTACGTGTTTTCTGTTTTATTCTGTGTTATATTGTGCCGTCATAGGCATAGTTGTCTAGCACACCAACTGTGGTAGTCTTATTACATCCCATAGCTTAACTTGACTTATATGGTATTTCTAAAATCTATCATACATTTCCAAGTACCCTCTGATGGACTACAACCTTGTCGTGGTGGCAGGGCTTGTGCGTTCTGATGACCCCTAGAGCTGTGCTGGCGGGAGTAATAATAATTGCTCCTGGTTGGATCACCCATGCCAGATAGGTCGAAGGTTAGGAGCCAGACGAAAGGTAGTCCACACAGCGTCTGTTCCTCAGTGAGGCGGTTGCAAAGGCGTCTGACCCCAGTGGGGCAGCCATTAAGTGATGGTGTCACGTTAAAAACACTATTGAGGAAGGCAACGGGAAACCACCTCAATTATCAATCCCAAGAATGTAATGATGGGCACTATAGAGAATCTGAGTCTTGGCAACTGCGGGACTCGGCCCAAGGGGCCGTGTGTCTTGCCTGGCAGCGGGGGAGGCAAGCCTTCTGCGGTCGTCATCCCACAAAATCCTTGTGGGGGAGAAATATTGGGTTTTGCTTGGAGTTACAAAATATAGTATTTATTTGATAGTTGTGTCCATTCAAAAACCTACCTTAACCGGTAGATTACCTAATATATATATATATATATATATATATATACATACATGATTTCTTCGAATTAACACGGAAGTCATATCTTATCTTCCGAAGAAGATGGAGCTCAAGTCCGTCGAAATTATCAAGATATTATCGTGAGTGTTCTTTTTATGTGTTCTCGTGCTGTGTGTTACTGTCTAAGTTTTATATATATATATATATATTTGCGGGTCACGGTGGTCTAGCGGGTAGAGCGTTGGACTGCTGACCGGTGGGTCCCGGGTTCGATTCCCGGGCAAGGCACTTTAGGCACCTGCAGCTCCACCCAAGCTAGTTGATTTTTCGGGCACCAGATCTTCCTGGGAAACCATAACCGGCACAGGGAAAGGAACTGGCCCCCCTACCCTGATGTGTGAATATTCACATGCGGTCGTGAGCTATACCATCACCTACTAAACCAACCTTTGGGCTGATTACTGTGTTTATATATATTCAGTCTGACCTGAAGAAGGCCTGAGAGTACTTTGAAAGCTTAAACATTCTACAATGTGAGTGTTCTTTTACATGTTATCTATTTTATTCTGTCTTCTATTGTGCCATCCAAATGTTATATATATACACACACACACATATGTATATATACATATATGCATGCACATATAGCTGTGTTTTTGTTTGCAAGTGCTAACTTGGTGTACATTATTATTCACATTTTTGAGACATTTAACTTGAGTATAACCTGATAAAATTCAACACATTGATTTGCTTGTCAGACACTTCTGCCGGGTTGTGTATCCCTGGGATCCTGGTAAAAATATGCTTGTTAATGGGTTTTCCATGGAGTGAATCACCTCATAAAAAAATCATTACTATAATGCTGAAGGCAGAAATCAGCTTGCAGCAGTTAAAATAGCAAGCATGAATGTTGCTCAATAGAGTAGGCTGCATGTCACTTCGACATAAAAGGCAGCCAATACCTGTTTTCATCTTTTTTGGACAATTTCATTTATATCACATTAAAAATTTGTTAAATTAAGTTTATAATTATTGATACAGCGAGAGTATCAATTTTCACATATGAACTTGTCTAGGGAGATTAGGATACTAATTGAAACTGAAGGTACCTATTATCAGTTCAAAACAACATCCACACAGTTCTGCGGCTGCTATTGCTTCTTCAATCAGGACTTGAATAAATGGCACTTCATTTGGTGATGATGCTTCATAATATGATCTTACTAATCTTCGTAGACCACTTGCTAATAAAAGTATTAGTCCAATCCATAATAAAGAGATGATGAAATCATACAATGTTGCCATTTATGGGTGCAGAAACCTAAAATTGACATTTTAAGTTACACTAGAAAGTTGCATGTAAATTCAAGGTAATATTTGGCATCAACACAATATTGTGAACCACATTTCCTTGGTTAAAATATTTCATATGACCCAAATGATATTTACACTCTGAAGGCTAAAATGTCTCTTTTTAATTCACGCAAGCAGTAAGCCTTTGAACATACTTTGCATACTTATATATGTGTGTGTGGGTGTATATGTGTGTGGGTGTATATGTGTGTGGGTGTAGATGTATTTGAAGATATATCTTTGAAAAAAGTATGCTCTTTAGCAACAATACAAATATATAAAAACTTTAATTAAACCATTTATGACACTCACATATCTAGTTGAAGTTTTGATACCATCATCATTAGAGTCCTGATGCCGATGAATATACATTTTATATACATGTGTGTGTGTGTGGGTCAAAGTAGTCCAGGAGGTAGAGCATTGGACTACTGACCGGAGGGTCCCAGGTTCGATTCCCAGGACACTCTGCACCTGGGTGGAGCTGCAGGTGCACTCTGGGCACCTGCAGCTTCACCCAAGCTATGTGATTTTTTGGGTACCAGATCTTCCTGGGAAACCATAACCGGCAAATCGAAAGGAACAGTCCCCCCTACCCTGATGTGTGAATTTCACATGCCATCGGGCTTAGTACTTAGTGAACTCTATCATCAACTACCAAACCAGCCTTCAGGTTGATTGCTGTGTGTATGTATATATTTATACATCTACGAAATGGAATGCCCTTCGGTGACGCACAAATATATAAAAATCTGATGATGATGGCCATGCCGTTGAAACATCAAAACTGCATGTGTTCTTTCTTTTTGTTTCTGTATTTAAAAATCTATATGTATGTTTACATTTATATACATATACATAAATGTATTTATTTAATGACTATATTGGGGCAAGATTGAGGCTTTTATCGTCCCTTTTATCACACAGCTCCTTCTTATTACTTGATAGGCAATTACAAACACCCAAGTCCTACGTGGAAAAAAATCCACCTACGTGGGAATTAAACCTACAACCTCTAGTTTGGCAAGCAAGAATGTTATCCAGCAGTCACCAAGGCCAGCAAATGTATGAGTAACTTTGAGATGGGAATGCATGTTTTTGGGTTCTTTCGCTCGGGGGGGTTCAGAAAATCCTCCTTGGAGGAGGAATGTGTAGGTTTGAGAGGAATTTATCAAGGGAGTTGGGACAATCGTAGAATCAGTGTTCTCATGCAGAAAGGGAGTATGGGATGGAGCTTTTTTTGTGATATGGGTGGAAACTATCATAGTGTAGGTATTGTTGTTTGTTAGTTGGTTTCATATGTGCATATGGAAGTTGGGAATTTTGACTGTTTGTGATATTTTGACATCTAGGAAGGTGATTTGATGAAAGGAAACAGTAGAGGTGAAGGATATGGAGGATGAGATGTTGAGGTCAGAGATGAAGCTTTTCAGGGATTCAGTGCCATGTGACAAGAGAAGGAAAATATGATCAATATATCTCTTAGGGCATTGGGAGAGGTGGTACTGGGTGAAGGGGAGACCATCTGAGTAGGGAATGGACGTACAGAGCATGGCATTAATGTGCATTAATGCCATGTGCATTAATGGTGTTCATGGTAATATTGGTATATAGAAAGAAGGAGGTTAATTGTAGCCTATCCAGGAAATGGCATATACATTGAATGAATAAATATAGTGAGTGGTATATAGGCTAAAGGTAGTGGTCTATAAATGCAGAGATTCTTTCTTTTGGGGAGTTTCAGGATAAAATCAGACAACCAGGATTGCCAGGTTTATGGATCTTCAGGAGGATTCAGAAATGATGGGTACGTGGGTAGGGAGGGGAAAGGAAAAAGTTTATAAAAATTTCTACTTGATGAATTGAGGGGATGGAATTGAGTTCTTGAGCAGAAACAGGTGTAAGCCTACCTAGGGTATTATGATGGGTTTGGATAGTTTCTAGGGTGAAGGCTGGGAATTCCAGAATACCTTTTACCAAAGATTCCGGCTAAATGCAGTACATCCATGAGAATTGTCATCTGGTTAGCTTTGGGGGTGGGGTTAAATGAGAGGCCCTTTTACAAAAGAGAAATTTGTTTAGGGTTTTGAAATGTAGATGGAAGGTTGACCACATGATCAGTGGAGTCCTCATCTGATGGCATGGGGGTGGGCATGGTGCTTCTTATTGGGGGTGGCGCTTAGGGCAAACCCATAGAGTGGGTGGCAGAGGGAGGTTGTAATGGGATGTGAGGTCAGGTTTTAAGAGGTAAGGGTGGGGAGAGATAGCTAGGCTAACTGGTAAATGGAGGTGTTCTCAAAAGTGAGATTTACAAAGGGAGGACCACTTTCTGAGAATTTTTTCACATGTGTTCGAGCAAGTGCAAAGATCCCCCAAGAGTGTGTTCAGCAGTGTGTAAGAGATGTGGGGTGGCAAGGGAAATTATTTTAATAAGGAAGTATATTGAGTTTTGATAAACAGTACTGAGATGATTGTATTGATTGCGCATAAAGTGACAGAGGAAAAATGAGTGCTGAAATGTTAGTATATTCAAAGCAGAATGAAGGAGGGAGGTAAGCCAAAAACTGGAAATTTGGTGCAAAGATCATTCATTGCCTTATGTGAGGCATCTGGAAGGAACTCAGATTGGCTGGTATATTGAGCTAGTTTGAAGTAATATTTTAGGAATGCTATGATGTCCTGCAGGAAACCAAAATGCAAAAGATGTCCAATTTTTAAAATCCTCATCCCATCCCTCTCCCAACCACTTTTAACTCTCTTCCAATGATCTCCTGTCTCACTCCTCTTGCACTTCCAGCAATGTTAATTATCTCCTGAAGTTCCAACTGTGCCCAGCCTTTAACATTGGACAGTGTATCACGGTTCTGAATATTGGGATCAATAACCAAACCATAATTTCTTTTCAAATGCACCTTTTTAAACCATGATTTAATGGTTTATTGGTCCATCTATTAAATGGAAAATATTCTTTAGTATAAGTGAAAATTCTTTCATTTGGAGTTCTTTAAAGCCCAATATTAACTTCTGTCATTTAAAAAAATGTACACCCATTTTGGAATATAATTTCTTTCCGAATAACAAAAGGATTGAAATGAATTGGGGAGAAATCTTATCATGCTACCATTTAAAAAAATGAAAATTTAATTTTTGAATGTCATGGGATTGACTCATATTTGTGAAGCATTATCCCCTATTGCATGTACGATTGCTCCTACCATTGTTACAGTTATCTAGGTAACCTTGATTAAGTAAGTCAACATCCTCAATCTTCAAATTTCATCCATTACTTCTCCGTCACAAGCTCTTTTTTCTTTAGTTCTCTATGCTAAAAACTTTTATCATGCAATAATGATGTATAGTTTCATTACAAACTAATAACTCAGTCTAGTTACATTGATGAAAATCCAGATCAAATACACACCAAAGTAATGTCATATTATTTAATTGTTCGTTTTTTCCTTGAACCATATAGCTCAGCTTTTAATAAAGAAACGTGGCCCTTGAGCAAAGTAGTGGGCACTATTATGACAGCTACTCTTTGGAATATGAATATAAAAGGACATCTTCCAATAATGAAGATATTTTCTCAAAATTTAGTTCCAAAAAGTTTCTTAAGTAAAAAAAAATGAAAGAACTTGATACATTCTATTTATGTTACGATCGGACATTTAGTAGAATCCTGTTGCAGTTCATCTTTTCTCTATCTTCACGGTGGCCCCCACGTCCCCATCTTCGGGACCATTATCTTAATCGATATTATCCACCTGTGGCAGAGGAGATTACCCCATGCTTTCTATGAAAATTCATGAAACTCTGGTAATTGAGTCGTTGACTTTAAGAGATAAGTAGAGAAGAAATTAATTTTGTTCCAGGTCAAATCAGCGCGTACTACGTTCGTGATATTAGTAGACAAGTCGAAACGAAATACATTAAGTAGCCTACAGTTTGCTTTCCCACCCAATAACAGAGAGTGCTTCCGGGACAAAGTGGGGTCGGATTACCTCTGGAAAACATTCGTCAATACCGTAGAACTCGGGCCTTCGACTCGAGGATGCGTACAATACTCATTAAAAAATACAATCCCCGTGGTTCCAACACGAAAAACTTAAAAATTTACTGTGGGAAACGCCATTGCTAATCATATTTACACAGTCATCGAAATATACTACGAGTGTATGTCTCCCCATGTATTCAGTTCGTACAAGATCGTGGTATAACTAACTATACCTACAAAAGATTGGTGGCTCTGGTGTCTGTTCTTAAGAAAAGGCGCCAAGGGAACCACGGCGAGTCCCATCTCGTTCTGCGATTAAGTATTTTCTGCATGCTAATGTAATGCCACCAAATCAGCATCATTCAAATAGCATCTCCGATCCAAATCCGGAGCTTTAACATAGGAAAAATATGCTTCTGCCACTTTGACTCAAGAGTCCTTAGGCTTCCAGCAAGAGTTTTCAGTCATTTAACGCGACAGATCGGTTTATGCAAAAAGTCATCAGAGATCTCTGGAAAGTATCAATAGTTTCTGCCCCAAACTTGATGTCTGGCCTCCTTTTCGCTCTACTCTGACGTAGGTTCTGTCAGGTACTTCCAGCTAACTAACAGTTCTCTCAAACAAAAATATTGTTTAGACGCCTTTGATCCCGATAATTAAACAAACAGGAAACGGTAAGAAAATACAACCAGGTAACTCACTAGCTCATTTCTGCATGACTTGAACAGAAAATTTGAACGATGGGTGAGATGTCCCCACTTGATTAGAAGCGTGTACCACTTCATCTGCGCCAGCATATTAAAGTGATTGGATGAGAAAAACTGAAGAGACGATGCTCCACCAAAGATCATCGAGGTTCTTATCGTAAAAAAAGGAAAGATATATGCCTTGTCAGGGAGTGTTAATATCAGTTCAAAAAAGTTAGCAATTGAAAATGCCAATTAAGATTCCTATTCTTTCCGGATTAGGTAAATATGCCCTTGGTTCACAAGACCGTGATGACTGTTAACTATTAATACTCGTGGTGCCATCAATTAACTCTATTCGGAATTTAGGCAACTGCAGATTAAATTTATATTTCTTTACCAAATAGGAAAATTAAACAATGATTATTGGAAATAAATAAATACCTCAAACAGGAGCTCTTTTAGAACCGCGGAAAGATCCTTCCCTCGAGGTTGTAGCCGGCGAATGTTCTTGGCACTTTGCATCCTATCGCCTTGGCAATTATCTTGCCTTGGCAGATATCCTGGTCCCTCGCCATCCCCACAAAAGTGTACACACGCGTGTCCGAGTGTCTGCTGCGGAGCTCGAATTAGGACGACCGAAATGGAACCAACACATTTGGCTCCTTGGCCGCGTGAAATATTCTTCTTCTTCTATTGTGACTACAACAGCTGGGACGTGCTTTTACTTGAATAGCGGCGAGGAATCACTCTTACCTTTGATCGAAGAAAAGGCCTCTGGATTCCTTGGGCCTTTTTTTTAAATGCTCGTGATGTCTTCCGGTCGCGAAAACACCCTCAAATTTCTCGACGAGAGCTCGTTGCTGTTGGATTTGAACTACGAGGTGCAGCAGATCGAGAGGAAGACCCACAAGGAAGGAACAGAATTTTACCTAGGAAAGTGCGCGTGCACAGCACAAATGTAACGTAAACAGGTCAGGAAAAATCTATTCTTCATTTTAAAATACGACTATTCAGATACGACTTCGGTTTGTAATAACTACGCTGAGGATTACACAGAGTAGGAAATCGGGTGGAAAAAACCGTTTACAAAACAAAAATAATCATAAAACTTACATAAAATATTTCTATTGAGTCAAAAACTAACTTCAAAATTACTTTATTGCAATCCACATGAACTGTGGAAAATGTTTTCATCCGTTATCAATTAGTTTGGTAATTAATGGTTTTAAGAGGGTTTTTAAAAATTAGTATCTTTATTATGAGAAACACATTTATCAGCAGGCTAACATTTTGTTGCTTAATCTTGTATTCAGGGAATGAGTGTTAAACTGTGGTTTGCTTTCATATCTTACCTGTACATTACAATATCGTATAAACATATGGTCTCATTATATTTTAATCTGCGACCTAATCAAATTTAATTGGTTCGCGAAGTCTAGCTTCAAGCAGGGGCTAGAAAAATCAATACCAAGTTCTTAATTCTGCATGCCAATTTAGAGGAGATACCGCAATGGGTTCTCCTCAAAGTTTTGAATTTTTACTCAATTACTTTGCGGGTTGCCCGATATGAATATCACAAGCCTTGCTGTTTCATCCATCAAGTATTGGTACAATGAGTATTGCCTCTTAGCTTTTCCAAGTCCTGCAAAAATGCTTAAGAACTGTCCCGTATTTGGATTAGCCTAAAAATGCAAAGTATTTCAAATATCTCCCAACAAAAATGACGTAAAATGCGAAACGATGGTACATATTGATAAGCTTGGGATGAGACACCAAAACGTCGTTGGGTATGTAGATGTCTTATGATACATAAGTGTACGAATGAATACCGTTTGAAGAGGGAAGAGCAAAATAAATAATTGTAGACGAAATAAATAATAACTAATCGTAGTTCATTGAGCAAATCATAAGTCAACACCACACCAGGGGCAGAATTCGAACACATAACCTTCGGGCAATATGAGGAACTGGTTAAACTGTCGAATTATTCGGGTTGGCAATAAATATTTACAATGAAATCGACAGAAAACTTAAAAAAATAACATATATTTAGATGCCAAATCAGAAACCACGAATTCAATGGCAGCAGAGTCATCCTGGGGGACCAAAGGGAGACCGGTACAACTTTCCGTCAGGCCTAAAATATTTCGGTGCCTTTTCTCCTAGTTCAGGGACAGCCGAAAAAAAAATAATGAAAATCTATCAATATTATGCAGTCAACTTAAGGGTTAAACACTGACCGGGAAGCCGTTGGATCTATGGGTAAATCATGATTCATTACAGAAAAATGGATGGATATTATTTTAAAGGAAACCATAAAATTTCAAGACGGTGCCTCTGTTCCCTGTATCCCTTCTCCGTAGCTTATAACAACAGATGAGTGATGTTGCATCATCCCCGCCCTGATTCCTTAAGTTTGTCCTCCCTGTTTTTGCTTCCTTACTTATTTCTTCCAAATACACACTATTTCCCTCAAACTGCAAAGTCATCTCAAACCTATCATGAAAATATGGTGCTTTGAGGGAAAATTTAATTAAGAAATTTTAAACTTTAAAAATCAATTTGCGGACACGAGAAAATTTGTGCGCATTAATGCACGAACGTTCATTTTACTGCTGTCTTTTTTGAAACGTTCGTTTGATAAATAAGAACTGAAAAACGCTTCATGTGAAAATGCAGTTGAATCTAAATTGAACCATGTGGCTATTTATATCCAACTATTTTCAAACTTCCAGTAGTTTATGGTGACGCGAAGTGGCATAAGGTTTTATTCGATGTCAGCAAATTCGAAAAATACCTGAATTCCATAATCTTATGAAAATATAATATTGAATAAAAGATAGCAGACGCAATTCTAGCGTTTGAAAATGCGTTACAAAGTTTTGGCTAAAATTAAATGGTATAGGTAATTAATTTTAAAATTCAAATGAAAGTTTGATTTTCGATTGAGAGAACAGTTTTTTCGAGGTCTGAACATGTAGGAGAGTTTTGAAACTGCAAATAAGAATTTAATTCGTAAACCATTGGTATTATTTACTATACCTTAATTTTCTTCCCGTTACAAACAAAACATTTACCTCTTTATCATCCATGGGGTATAGGCAACCCTAAATCCCCACACAGGAGCTATTTGAAATTTCAAATTAATATTTATGTTCCCAGCAGGACTCTTCATTATGCATCATTTGAGAATTACGTTGAAGTCTTCTCATCCAGAGACCTAATTGCCCATTACGTCGATTATTAATGTTCACAAAACTTAAGTCTACGAGGAACATTGTGAACTTCACCACTTTGGAAGTTTATAGGCGTCCATATTTTAAAAATTCATTAAAAAAACTACATTGTTTAAAAAACGCCATATTAGTTTTAACTAATCGAGTTATGCCGTTCTTTTTTGTAAATATACGGTCGCTTTAATTGGATGTAATCAACTCAAGGGCTTGGTTATTCTGTAGAAGGATTTAAAGGTGGCGTTACTGAATTAATAAATAATTAAAAACCATTTAATAAAGGACATTTTTTTCACCCTCAATAACCATACTGACACATTCTCCCTTAAATTATGGCGGAAGGGACCCAACTTACCATTGAGGCATTTAATTTGTCCCGACAAATCTACCAAGAGATAGAAGGGTTACAGAAAGTCAATGGCGAAGAAATATCTCTAGGTTTTTTAATTAGGCAAACGACTTCAAGATGTTATTTATTCAGAATAATGAAAAAATAGTCGCTTAAATTTTGAAATTTTACAAATACGTATTTGCTCTTTAGTAATGAGGAAGAGATTTTTTTAAGTTCAGTTCTCACGATGATGTTTTACGCGGAGGTATTGAAATGTCAACTTGGCATTGGAAGTTAACGCTGCAGAGCAGAATTGGCTCGCGGTTCGGCTTGGTACGTTGTTGTCCCGGTGTAGCAGGTGATGGCGGTTGTCTCATGGGTTAATGAGAGCAAGGGGGAAAGGAGCTCCCCGAAGGTGCCACTCTCCACCGGGTTCGGGAAAAGAGGAAGTCAAGCGGCCTGACGGACGGTCACCCTCTCCTACTTACCTCCCAGGGGGGGGGGATTTTCGATTGGGAAGGAGGCTACATGTATACATGGAAGCTACAGGGGGGAATCTTTCCCCACAATTCCTCACTGATGACTTTCATCTCTCATTTAAGAAAATGCCTCGAGACCCCCAACCGTGAACCTTCCTGACCACCTCCATTCTCCTCGGACCCTACCCTCCCCACTCTATGCCGCCCACTGCCCCTGCCTCCCTCAACCACCCCCACCAACTTCAACCTATTTCAGCACCCCTGTGCCCCCTTACCCCTCTTCACCTCCACCATATTATAAACATATATAATTATAGATTATATTTATATACATACATAATCATATATATATATATATAATTGACCCGTATGTGTAACTCTGCACCTGAGAATGACACCATTAAGTCGGAACTAGTTGCACTGAATTAAATCGAGTGGAAAGATACATTATTATTTTGACTTCAGGGATAATGGATTTCCACAAAGTTAAGCCTGAAAAAATCGAATATATCAAATGAGATAATAAAAGGCTGTTGTGGAGAAAACCTATTTGGCCTTATTTGACTTGGTTCATTTTTCGTATCATTAAAACTTATCTTGGAAATACTAAAAAATAATACTAGATTGGGTTCCAATTAATACTACTTTAAAGTGATGAAAAACTCAATCTCTTTCCATCACCATACCACTATAAGAAGATCACAATTTCTTCTATGTCAAAGGTTTTGTAATATCTCCCACATGTCTGTTCCACATGTTATCATACGAGGGTCATCCGGAAAGTAGTACCCGTTCGTGCCGCATGAAGTGCTGACGACGCGAGTAGCCGCTGGACGAGGTCAGATAGCTTCAGTGGCTTGTCTGCCTTCTCTGAGCCAAGTTGCGTGACGCTAGCATTGCCTGTGTTGTTTCTGTGATTGTTTACAATGTTTAAAAAAATTGAGAACGCCGCCAGTTGTGAAGTGAGGGCAGTGATTAAATTCCTCAATGCAAGAAACGTTCGCCCATGTGATATTCATCGCCAATTAAAGGAGGTGTATGGAGACAATGTAATGGACGAGTCGTCTGTTCGGCGGTGGTGTCGCAACTTCAACATGGGGAGGGGGAACACACACGACGATGAGCGTTCGGGGAGACCGTCTGTCATTACAGACCAACTGGTGAGCTCAGTTGACGAATTCGTGAGGAACGATCGGCGCGTCACAATTGATGACATCTGTGAGCATTTTCCCAATGTTTCTCGAACAATTGTTCATGAAATTATTAAACACCATCTGCATTATGCAAAAATTTGTGCAAGATGGGTCCCTGCAAGGAGTACAAGGAGTGCAAGGAGTGACCCTGTATCTCAATGAGCTGGCGGCGAAGGACTATGCAGCAGGAATACAGAAACTTGTCACACGTTATGACAAATGCCTTAATTTGCTTGGAGATTATGTTGAGAAGTAGTTTAAAGTATCCTCTTTCAAATAAAATTTTTTATGTTTGTTAATATTTACTTTTGTGTCTTTATTTCACGAACGGGTACTACTTTCCGGATGACCCTCGTACATTCAGATGACTGGGCTGCTATACTAAGAGAAGATATGCATGGTCATTATCTATCTCGATAAAATTTCACTTAATGGATCATGGAAAAGAACTGCAGACTATTCAAATAAATATTTCCTGCTTGTACTTACTACAAACTTCTGCTTGATGGCATTGATACTGTGACCTATTTTTTATAATTCATCTGAATGATCAATGTGAGTGGTTCATGAGATGCCGAAGAGAAAAATTACTTACAAATATGAATGTGCCCTGTATGCTTTTCTCCAGATATATTGTTATTTATGTCATTTCTTCAGTAGTGAAACTACATGGGATCACTATTCACTGTACTTTTTAAAAATAGCTATATGTTACTGCATAACTTGGTAGTCACTCTGAAGTTACTGCACATTATGTGAAATTCTTCTCTGGAAAATAATTACAAACAACACCTTTAACAGCCTCTTCAAGATAAAATAAGTAACTTAGTTAACTTTTCATTACTTTCATTTTATATCATTGACCAGCTATTATTTCCTAGCTGATGTACCACTATAATAGTTGTGATTTTTACATTACACAAAAGCCCAAAACATGGCAAATGGGACCTATAAACTGTTCAAAGAGGATGATAATTGGAAGAAATTCAAATGAGCACTTGGAAATATGATACAGACTGTCGCTTTGTGTTTCTCAAGAGAATAACTTTATATTAACTGAAAATGACTTGAGCCTAGTAATACAAAATATATTTTCTACCATTGGTATTGAATGTGGAATTAATATTTAGTGGCATTTTGTGGAAATTATTTCGAGAAAACTGTTTGCCCTAACCTAATTCTTTAATGAGATAATTGCAGAGAAAACCACAGAGATTCTTTCATAGGTAATAATAACCGACTGCTATTTTCTAGACAGCTGTCTGCATGCATACACCTAATGTACATACATGAATTTTGGCAAACTTTGGAAAGGATCTTTTAAGGAAAGTTTGATATATTGTTCAAAAATGTTGAATTCATCACAGCATTTTAACAAACTCAGCTTTAATACAATACGTAGTTAAAGAAAATACTTCTATGACAAATATTTAATCACCATTGCTTCACAAATAAAGCTTCCATAATGTAGCTGATGCAAATGCACAAATATTTGTGTTTAGATATTTTCAGAAATATTCTACCAACAAATATATTAACAAAGTTCATAAAAAAGACCAGGAGGTAATATAAAAAACATCCAAGTAAACTAATGGTATTTGAACTAAGTAAAACAATATATGAAATGAAATTTGATTCCATATTATTTTTTCACTACACATCAAATTTATAGCAAATTCAACAAAGTTTTTCTTTTCTTGACAAATTTAAAATATATTTTCTTCTCAAGTTTCATACCTGCAATAATGTATAGCTATATCTTGTATTTTAGTCAACATACTTCCTTAACAATGATAAGAATTATTCTAACATTCCAAATAATAATTGCATATTCTAAAATGTATTGGTACATAACATATAGACTGGTTTGGTTTGGCACACAGTTTAACCATAAATTCAATAACATAGTACAATATGTACCAAACAAATAATAATGGAGACCAGTGAACATGACTATCATAGGATGACAACATAAAGTAGAATAATATGTTGTACATCAACATGTAAACACATTTAATCAGAGAAAAATTATTTTTGGACTTTTGGCTAAATGGACACCCTTTTGGCTAGGTGATAAGTACTGCTCCAAATGATTTTGGATCAAGCTTGCATACATAAATTTCTAGAATAAAGTGACTTTACACATGAATTAAATAATAACAACAACCACAGCTTAATTACATGAGTTCTCTCAAAATTAGATCAATGGTTTCAATTAGCAATGCTCAAAATTTGTCATAATGATGTATGCTTTTTCCCAATAAATTTTAGGGATATAGATGTCATCCCTATGTTTTTTCACACATTTTGAGGTTTGGTCCAGTGTGATACTCTGCAGTGAGGGTGAAGGAAGGGTTTTGGTTAACGATGATGCCACCTTGAATAAATTAAGCAAAATAAATTACTGGTACTCCCTTATGCTGTTTTCTGGTCGTGATGCTTAATACATTCCCTTGCAATACACATAATAATCTGAGTGATATTGAAGGATTTTTTCCTATTATGTTGTGAAAATTTTCTCTTTGTTAGCTTTCAAATGTAAATTGATTTTTCAATAGGTAATAAAAGTGGCATGAAAATTAATCGTTTCTTCCAATTGGCTGGTTTGATACAGTGGATTTCAAGCATCATGCTTAGGCTTGGTTTTCTTGCAAAAGTTTGGGATTAAATGGGGCTACATGGATAATGTGATGCCATTTCAGGGAAGTTCACTCATACATGATGACACCTTGCAAGAGAGTAGTGGGAGGTTAATGGTGGCAAAAACAGCATGAAGTCATCAATAGACAGTACCTTAGTAAATAAAAAACATCACTATTAAATGAGAATGAGCTTGGTATCTGTATTACTCTGTTGTGCTTCTACAGACACTGTTTATAACAACAATCCACAAACGGCAGAGTCATAGCCTATTGAGTAGAGTATTTGGCACAAAGAAAGCAATTGGCCCCCCCTACCCTGAATGCGGAAATTTTGCATGTTATAGGGCTTAGTAGCATCTCTATCCTTGAAAAGCCAGTTGGGTTATTTAGGAGGGTAACCTGCTTGCATGAGAACACAAATGTCATGGATTCCAGTCCTGCCACAGGAATGAGTCACTCTGGTGCTTAAGGCTCTTGAAGCACCTGATGACAAGCCAAGCATGACTTATCAGGATTCCAGGGCCACAAAGATACACACAGAGATAAACAAATCGAACTGACCTTCAGGTTTTATACTAGAGGCTACCTTGTTATTTTATAAACATAAAAGTAATCCTTTATCGAAGAAACCAATTTTTGTAAAAATTGAAAAAAAACTTTTCCAACAGCGACATTTTGTGAAAATGCTTCGGATGAGCTCAGTTATCTTTCAAATACCATATAAAACAAATTATATTCCATGTAATATTTTCCACTTGGCCGACAAAGGAGGATCATAGTTTGCTAAAAATTATATAGGACCAGGAATGCAAGGAGACAGCAAGATTTGCCCCTGTGGCTGTTGCATGAGAGAGAAATCCCGATGCATTGTGGTTATTTCATGCATAGTAATTTGGGATCACACTTTAAATACACTCTTTTTACTTCCAAGTGGGCAGCTGAAAAGTTATAAATAAAAAAGGGAATGATTGGATACCATGAGGTAGTTTGTTCTACCAATGCAATGACATAATTTGGAAAGTACTATCCATGGCAAGGAAAGTTAACACTCACTGAAATGTGAATGCTCAATCATGAATTGCATTCAAATCGCAACTGTCATTTGTTGTAGATCTGAGCATAATCAAAATTAAAATTATCCAAATATTTTTTCTTGCTCAGTCAATTACATGAAGTGTTATCGTTATTCACATTCATGATGAACAGAACAAAAATAAGATACTGGGCGGTAACAATTTGAAAGATTCAATTAAGAGTTTTGAATATAATAATTGAAAAATGGTGTTTGTTTGCTTTCCGTCAAGAAATTCATAGTATTGATAGATAATAATGTTTCAACCATTACTTCATTAAAGTGACAAAATACTCAGAACTGGAGGACCACTTATCCTCCACCACACAATGGTGGGGTAAACTTACATACTTTTGAATTTCATGGGCAAGCAAAAACTGGGACAAAATTTACATTGGAAGGCAATTCTCATGGACAGCTACTATGGTATGAGTCAATTAACTTGAAATATCAGCATATTTTTGTATGACCCACCTAAAGCAAAGTTAACTTGATATTATCTTATCAAATAGTTGAGTTAAAAATGCTCAGAACTCTTAAATGATTTTTTATGAATAGAACATATACCAGGTTTATTTTTAATCACTTCGCCAAATGCATATAAAGGCTGAACTTTTATGCTTATGCCATGCACATAATGTCCTTATGTTAGTACATTGCATGAAGGATAAATGCATATAACAAATTAGGTGATGTGCCATAATGTGAGCACAGATTTTAAGGACTTAGGTCAGATCAGAAGTTAACTGAGAAATAAATGTCTGAAACTGGAGAGGTATGCCAAAAATAAATTTGAGTAAATAAAAATAATCTCATGTATTAAACTAAGCTACAGTTCCTTTAAAAAAGAATGCAATCAAAAACCACATACCCCCATCATTTAAAGATAATGTTACTCATTAGCAGTAGCTTTGCAATCCAAGACCCAAGTACCAGTACTTGCAGACAAGTAGTAAAATTTGAAAATGGAATCACCTTTACAGTCTTACTGAGTTTAAAATTTAATTGGCACTAAAAATGAATACTCTTTCTAATCATACAATGGATTTCAAAGGACTTGATTGTTGCAGATAAAAACTGGATATTCTAAGTTCAAAATATTTTTATCCAGCCTTAGCATCTAACATACCATCTTTATGCCGAAAAGACATCCATAAGTTGGACTTGCCGCAGTCATTTCAAATATGTATTTAAATCCTTATTTGACAGTTTTTAGCAAGCATGATGGTTCATGACCAGAAAAATAACAACTTATTCTCCCACTCATAAAAATGAGTCAATGGAAATAGATTTAACTCTGTACTCTAGTGCAGGTGTGTGGTTAGATGTTTGGAGAGGTAATCCGCCCTAGCAAAGCGCTTAGAACAGACATTGCATCGATACGGGCGCTCTCCTGTGTGGATTCTCAAGTGGCGTGTCATATCGCTCTTACCTCCAAATGCACGGCCACAAACAGAACATTCAAATGGACGCTCACCAGTGTGCTTGCGCACATGTAAGCGTAGGTTCTCACGGGAGCGGAATCCCTTCCTGCAAAAGGGGCAATCCAAATAGGAACGGTTGGCACTATCCTTTGCTTGAGCTGGACCAGGCTCATCTTCCTCTTCCTGCTCTGTGTCTTGAGCTGCACTAGCATTGTGCATTGATGTGGATGTCCTTAAAAGAAGCTCCCAAAGTTGAGATGTATCCTGATTAGCAACACTGGTTGCATTGCTATCTAACTGAGTGGCATCTCCTGCTTTCTCTGGGAATGTGGCAGTTCTATTTCCTCTCTCTGACCAGGGTGCTATCCATGGCTGCTGGTTGTCTTCTCCATTGTTCTCAGACACCCTTTCATCTGCTCTGCTTATATCTTCAGTAATTTCAGTCTCCAATGAATTCTTCCAGTCCATATCAGTGCTTTCTTCTACTTCATTAACTGCTACATTGATCTGTGGAGACGGTGATATACCCACATTTGGATTTGGCTCATCTTCCTTGGATGAATAACTTTTTGACCTCAATCGATCTAAAGTGTGATTCAAACGGTGTTTTTTGAAAGATTTCAAATAACGGAAGCGCATGCCACAAGCATCACACCTAAATGGCTTCTCAGCGGGAGGTCTAGCACGGTGGTCCTGCTCCCGGTGGCGTGCAAAAGCAGAGCCATACTTGTAGCTCTGACCACATTGATCACAGCGGAATGGCTTTTCATTGCTCTCCTTTCCTGTGTGACTTTCACCTTCACATGCTCCCTCTTCCATGTTCAGAGAATGGCTCTCCATGTGGTTTGACAATTCTGTCCTGGTCCTAAAGAAACAGCTGCACATAGAACATTTAAGGGTTCCCAAATCTATTCCCTCATAATCTTTCTCCGAAATCTTATCTTCTTTAGAAGAAGAACACAACAAATAATCAGCATTTTCCTTATCATTCAGTTTCTGCATTGTAGGCTCAGGGCTAGGAGAAAGAGTACTGAAGGCAAAGTTTGACATTGATGAGAGAAAGTGATGAAATACAGGTTCATTTTGTGAAACAGGCTCAGGGTTACAGGAAGGGTCTTTGGGGGACAGCTGTTTTGAGAGATTTTTAACCTTTTTAGAATTTGCAGTAAAAGGATACTGGGACATTTTTTCCGAATTAGATAACAGTGGGTTAGTAGCATGCAATGGATATGTGAGGGGAATTCGTCTCATCAGGTGATGATGGAGTATAGGGGAAGTTAAAAGGGATGAATTTCCAGCAAATTGAGGAGCGGTGAAAGAGATGGCAGCAACATCTTTTTGGACCCCATATGCTGAGATATCCTCTGCTGGTACACCAACATTTGATATACAGCAACCATTCTTCAACAAAGATTCAGAGCCAAATTCCTGAAAAAAATTAGTCATAATTAAATGAAGATTTTTAATGAGTACATTATATAAAATCAAGAAAATATGATGCCAATGATATAAGGATAATGGTGTACAGTAAATAGGACTTTAAGATATTTTACCAATTTTGAATTAAACTTCCAGACCTAAGCATTTCCAATATTGCAATTAAAACATGTGTACCAACTTCAACTCCAGAGAGAGAAATTAGTAATTTCCATTTACCTTCATTCTAGCAAGAATTGATACTACTTACCAGCCTGCCAACTAAGGTTGGCAATGGAAAAATGAATAATCACCACATAAAAAGGTCAAGGGAAAAAATCAAGTGTAAGGCCTATAAGAAAAGTTAAAAAGCCTGCTTCACTAGCTGGCTTATGTCCCATTTCCATAGTTAATTCTCTCTCAAAAGCTTTTGAGAATAAGAGTCTACCTAAATTGCCCAAGTATTTGAGAAACAACATACAGTATGAGAGATTTGACCCAATGCAACCTACATTGTGAAAGAGGATAACAAGTAAAAGTGGTTATAAAGTGGATAATACTCAGACTATATTATTGAAAGTCACACACTAAATAGCAATGGGTAGAAAGAAAACTACTTTTATTTTTCTGTCTGACTTTATCATAGTCTATCAACTTCTGCTTAACAAAATAAAGACGCTAACTTCTGAAGTTCAAATTTGAACTTGTTCCACTCATATTTTGAATATGAAGCAGGGCAGTAAGGGATTAAAATGTTTCCAGATCTTGAGGGTCTATGCCCTCCTATTACCCTTGAGTCCTCTTATTTTATTAATAGTCTGAGACATTATTAAATATAGCATACATAAGTTGCATGATAGTTTAAAATTTTTCTCCACCAAACAAAACTGGGTGAAACATTTGTCTTGAAACAAGACTGAAGATTATTTGACCCATCTGTTTGAGGCATCAAGAAAATTTTCAGCCCTTCATATTTTTCGAGTTCAATTATTACATTCCATTATTTTTGCAAGTGTAACAAAAAAGTACCGCAGAATGATTCCCATTGAAATGGTGAATGTGACACACCACACCAAAAACTCTTGGCTGGACATAATTTATCTCTCTGTTCTGGGAACTAAATGTAATTGAATGATGTCGCCTATAATAAGGTAAGTAGCATGTTACTTGCGCAATTATGACATAAATTGTACCTCCCCATTTTGACCCACAATATTCTTTCATAAAAATTACATTTCCGTTGACTACCAAGATCTGCCAAATGAAGATATGTTAAGTAAAAGTTAAAACTCCAGCGGCTATGAGTTCTTAATTTTTCCCACATTCATTTTTAACCCTTGTAAAAATTATGATGGATTAGACAGATATTAAGCATAGCCCATAACTTTGCTGGGCTTCAAACTTCTTCTAGGAGGAAAAACATAATTTTCACACAGCTCCATCCTACTTTATAAAATAAAATTCTGTGATTTGAGGTCTAAGATTGTCTTATCTTGTCCCCCAACTACTGGACAACTATGGACATCTATTAAAAACCTCCCTTATTGGCGACTCTAGTGTGAGGAATACTTGATCTTGGGTTATAATAAATTTGGCCACTTCAAGGAAAAGCTGTTTACTTAAATTATTAGTTTACATTTACTTAATGGACCAATTATACATTTGACTAAATTTTTTTCATATGTCTTATTTGAGCTAATTAACTCCCTTATGGGTTACCTAACCTTGAGTAAAATACACAACATACACCTAGTTTCTACATATGGAATCCCTTGCTCTATCCTGTATGCAGGCTACCTTAACTACCTCTCAAGGATCAATGGCACCACATATTAAGAAGTTACATACATCTCTGACATGACTATTAATGCTCTTAATGGCAAAGTAGCTGAAGACTGCTGATGTTCCTCTTTTTATCCAAGTCTCTCGCATAAGGCACAGTTGCCAAATTTTGGTTAACATTTGCTATCAATCCTAATTCCATTTCCTTAATGACAATGAGATTAGTCAAATGCAAATTTTACAGGATGCTCTCTAATTGTAAATGAGGGGAAACTACGGGAGGGGTGAAAGGTAGGCCAGGCAGGTCAAAAGCGAACACATAGTTGCCAAGAAGACTATTTTCTAATTGGTCCTATTATATATATTTTTTTAAACTATAGGTTATTTTGTATTAAATAATGTTAGCAGATCATCTAGATTAGGAACCTCTCCGCCATCATTACATGTGATTTTCCTATTTGTATCCTTTCAAGATCCTTTCCCCCAAATTCTCTCTAAATCAAAAAATCATGTATAAGCATCAACTTTTAGAATGATGTGACAAATAAGAAAAAATCCTGTAAAATTAGCACACATAGCTTTAGTTCCAATCATCTGTTTATGATTTCATTGTTCATTCTTTAGCTAAAAGAAGAAATTTGGTATCTATTTGAACTACAAAGGTGCACCTGAAGGCACATAAGAACCAATCAATTGCATTGTAAAATGAACCCTAATATACAACATCATTAACTTAACCCAAAGCAATGATTATTTTTAGGCCTCCAATGTGATAGAAAGATAGAATGTGAACAATTGTGATAGGTGCTCAACATATAGAAAGTAAAAGTCCCATTTGTGTTAAGAGGGAGGACATTCATATCAGATATGTTTTTCTACATATTTACACCCCTGCACCTAGAGTTATTCCAGTTGTACTGGTATTGCACACAAATTGTGTAGCATTTAAGGAAAAAAGGGCATTTCAAGGAAATATTTTTAATTAAAAAATTCCCCGCAGAATTTTGAGCAGAAGTTTCAGTTGAACATGAAATTATTGAAACCTTTTTTCTACATAAACAAGAATACATTTGTTATGTGATCATGCATAATGTACACAAAGAGTAAACATTTATTTAATAAAATTAGAATAATTATATGAGTTATGGATTATAATTACCAATATTCCATTACTATGTGCACTGATAATATGAATATTGCATCATATGCAATGACTTTTCCAATAAAATGGTTTTTTAAGAGAAAATATTCATTTACTATTTAGAAAATTTCTTTCCCAACAAAGCAATGAGCTTAATTAAAAATAAATATGATATTGAGGGTTGCATTTTGATTGCATGAATACCAGTTGCTTTCTTTAATATGTTATCAGATAATTTGATTCTACATCAATTTTGAAATTAATTTAACTTTAATTAATTTTAATTTTAAAAACTACAAAATGTTAAAAATTAACTCCAAAATCTATGTTTCAATAATCTTGAAGTCTCAGGGATCCTAAAAAAAAGTTTGATTAGTTATGTTGTTACAACTTTAAGTTCACACACTTTTTAGAAAATAGTCATTTCATACCCAATTTGAGCATTTGATATATGTTACCTAAAATTCATCACTGAATCTGAAAAAGAAGCAGATTATGAAGTAAATACCAAGAAATTGGTGAGATGGTCTTCATGGAATTGAAATAACATTTTCAATGAACATATCAGATTATAAAATAACACTATATTTTGGCAGCCACCTAATTGCACCAGGAGAGCATATTAAAAGATCATAAGGTCAATTCTATAAGACAAGACTGGTGAAAAGCTGATGTATGGATATTATATTATCTGACTTTTGTATTTTTTCCATTGTACAGAATTTATTGAGTAAAGAATTTGTTGAGTTGTCTCAGTAAGTTGCTAAGTTACATGAATTTGTCATTTTTCATATAAAGCAGAACCCAACACACAAATAAAGCTATCTAAACACTTAGCAAATAAGAAATTGAGTACGTATGATTTGATAACTTGAAACTCTTAGTATTGATACAGGTTGAAATACAAGTGAAGAGTTCACATAACTATTATTATTTCAAGAAAGTTATCTACCAAACCCTCATGAAGTCATTTCATCCACAGATGGAAAAATATGAATTACAGTACCTTAATTCGCTACTAGTGAGAGTGACCACATCTGTAGTTCTTCCAAATTCAAACTGTAAACTAGGGACTACTTACTTCATATGTGTGGTTTTAAAAGAGCCAACACAATTTACATTTTTCCATAACAAATATATAAGTAACCAGTGTTTCTCCTATGAATAGAACTAATTTGGACTCCAGGTCCCAGATGTTACATGCACAGAATTAATGCCTGAATTAGTTGAATTTAAACTTTGGCAAATTTGAATGTATTTCTAACTAAAATACTTACAGTACTAAAGAACTTTGCTTCAAGTATAATTTGATAGTCAAATCAATGATAAGAAGGGACAAAGACATTAGGAAATGCAATAGATCATATAAAAAAAATCAACTGAGGTGATAGCAATTCATCCCAATCTCCTCTGTATGTTACATAACCTGACTTCATAAGAAAACTCTACTGGAAACTTCAAACTTTCTCAATCAATGTTGGCTTATACTGTTTTCATACTGATCATATATTTTATTTGGATGAATTTATGACTGCATGTGATTTTATACTTGCAGCACAAAATGATGAATCATCATAGCATTCAAGCATATTTTATGGTTGAATTATGACTCGTATGTTGTACTCATTACCTCACTATCAGTTTTTTGCATCAGGATATTAACATTATATCAAATCAGTATGAAGTCATTAAATAAAATGAGATTTTGTACAGCATTTTATTTGTCAAAATTTATACAGCTATGATATGCATTTTTGTTCGAAAGAGCATAAAAATAAAGCATTGCAAAATGGCAAACATATAATTTCTATAATATATTGTATGAAAAAAGCAAATATCACATAAAAAAAATAAGATACAAGCACAAGATTATGCAACTGACTTAGAATGAAAAGCAGATCCTTACTAGTGCATTCCAGATAGGACATGGATATAATAATCTATGATCAGGAACATGTATCACTTATAAAAAACTACTAAAATCCACCTATTACACCTATGTCGTAAACAAGAATTCTGTCAGGTTTGATTGGGAATTTTAAACAGGAACTTCAGCACAACTATGAATAAAACATTACTCGTCCATAATTGCAGAAAATTAAAACTCATGTCATGGTCAGATCTAGACTATAGGTCAATGCTACAGCCAGACTGTTGCTGCAATTAAAATAAAAAATCAAAGATGTAGTGTGATTGGTATGAGAAAACCACATTATACTTCCAAGCAAACAATAAATATCACTGGGTTCTTGAAAATAATCACTTAAACACAATCATTCAAGAATCCCAAACAGCTTCATCACTAACCAAAGAGTTAAAATTTGCCTGCACCAAGCCACTTTAAAAGGTTATTCTACATAAGGATGCAATTTCTCTCACCAGATTTAGAGATACTGGTCAAAAAGGGGTTGAATAAAAATATTTTTGACCATTAGTTGGTGTCCAGGATACTGTTGTGCACTGAAGACAAATTAATTCCAAAATGTCTTTCATATTAACATGTGTACACCACTTAGGATGTCCAATGTCAATGGAAGGTTTCTTGCAAAATGACCCTGAGCTACTCCTACTTCTTGATATATTTCTAGGTATTGAATACATATACAACTGATGATGATTTCAAGTGTAATATAAATCACCTAATAAAATGTATCCATAAATAAAATTGAATAGAGGAGCTTCTTTCAAATGGGTAAGCACTCAAATAACCTTGTGGTTAAACATTAGTAACATTTCCTTTAAAAATTGAATAAATCCTTTGCACAACATACACAGTATTAAAGACCTTTACAAATAAACTGTGGATAAGAAAGCATCACAAACTATCACAGATTTACCTTATAAGTCCTTTTACTCTCAAGAATATGTTTTTCTTTTCACACACATTAACAACTCACATCCTTGGTTAGCATCAGAACACTAGATCAAAAAAGCATCTTAACTTTTCCATCTTCACGCTTAGAAAAATACTTTTCACGCACTCCATACACCACTAGAAAGACCATTCGAAGAAGGCAAACCACAGCCAGCACATTTGCTACAGTTTCCCACCAAATATGGGTATGCATCGCCTCCATGTCTTGCAGCTCATAAAGTTTAATGATTGCTCTATGATATTTACCATCTTTTTTTTATGTCAACAAAGGATTATAAAATACACAAATATGCCGCTAATTTCATGGCATTTGTATGCAGGAAAATAACTAAATATAAGACATTTGGTATCCTACCTATGCTCATTAACATCATACAACAGTCATGTTTCACACAACACAACAATTCTTCACTAATAGTATAATCACCAAAAGTAACTGCAAATATCTTTCTATTGACATTTTATTAAATGTGTCATAATTTCCTTATGCCAATATCAGTAAACTCAATGAAAATGAATATGGTAATTCAAATTCACGACTTTTCAAAAAACTCTTTGCCAATGCCTATCTCATATCTCCACGTAAGAATATTGACAATCATGGCAGTGGCTGCTGCTACAACAGTATTTAAAAAATTGCCTTTCTGTTGGCAGTTACATCACAAAGCATTTCCAATATTTCTTAAAGAAGTTTCTGCTGATACCCAACTGGAATGGTCACTTATGTTACATATCACATTGCTATCATTTTTATCAAGTCACTTAGTTTTGGTCTCTTGTGTCTGTGGCTGACAGTTTGGGCTGCTGAAGAAGCAATTATTGACTCAACAACTTGCATTTCATAACTACTTGAAATAAACAATAGCAAAAACCAGGAAAAAGTAATACTCAAATCAACCATTGCTAGCAAGCAGTTTACCATTCCTTTTAGTGGACTAAGTTGGTAGGTATATGCACAAGCCGTCATGTAAATTATTGAATCAAGCATGACTTTCACAGTATATTTCCACAAATGGCTCATTATCACATTTTAATATGCACTAAATGTGCATACAAAAGAGAGAACAAACATCAAGTACTAAAAAGATAAGTTACAAAAACCACAGACTAATTGACAAAAGTATGCAACTACAGTTGCACATGGTGCAAATCACATTGGATTGAAAATCAGGTAAATAAGATGAGACAAAGAAATTATTGTAAAAACCAATATCATCACACCAAAAACATAGGTTGTATGGCGATATGGTTATGAGTAATATGGACATATTATAAATAACTTGAAGTCATGGATACTTTCAATGAATGCAAAGTGCAAAACTTGTGCTACCAATGCACTAAATTCTAACTGAACGTATACCATGTAGGAACTTTCACTAATACTGAAGAAATGAAGGTATACTTCAACAAAAAGTCCTTAGGATATGCTGTATACACATTACTCTATTTATCACTCATCCCCATACCGACTCATAACCCTCTGTTTGAGAGAATGATTTTAAGTATTTAGCTCCGTTAATATTTAGCATAATTTTAGATAACACCCCTGTTTGCCCCACTTTAACTGCCACTGATCACAGACATTTTGGAACTTCGCTTAAGTTTGATGTGTTGTCACAATCACAGAATAATTATGCCACATGCATCAAAGAAAGAACATTTCCTTTTAATATTCCTTTCTATCACAACACAAAGATGCCACCCTAACACTTACGTATAATTGAAATCCAACTTTTAATAGTTCCTATGTTTATTCATAAAAAAATCACTACCATTAATCGTCAGAATACAAATGGACCCTGTACTCCTGTCAAATATAAATATTTTACAGTTTAGTATACGTAACAATCTGTTCACATATTTTCCTCCATTTCAGTGAAATTCCTAAATTTTCACACCAGCAAATAACATTCACAGTGTCATGCAACAAAGGCATTCTTGGCAAATTTTAGGTTGTGAGGGAATGGTTGTCATCACATGCTTTAAATGATGACACCTGTTCAAAGTAAGTACATTTATGCTCCATGCTTTTCATTGAACCAAAAAGCTCATTGCAACATACAAGCCTGCAATGAATGCAGAAAATACTTAGGCAATATGATTTTTTACCTCATTACTTGTTGGTTAAGACATCAAATATTCTTTAAGTTGGAAAACAATACAAGCCCATGAAAACTGCTAATTGTGCTACATACACTCACAACCTATTTAGGCATTGTGTAATACACACCTTTCTCTTAAAAAGGTATCATCACTCTGTGCATATACAAATAATAATTAAAATAAAATTGTCATTATTCTAAAATTTCTTAACTCTTTATAAGTAGGTATTACAATGCTCTCTAAGGCTGGACTCAATGGCCAAAAGAGTGGTGTTGATAATGAGGCTACTGCTCACAGAGCAACTTTATTAAATCCTTAGTGATTATTGCTTATCTTTCATTCTCATGGTCTATTCTTCACGGTGCCAATTGAATATAATACACACTAAGTTAATAAATATAATAGAAATATCAAGAAATGGACATCTGATTTACCCAATTCTATCTATGATAAAGATCATCTTTGTGACTATAAAATGCCTAAGTTTCAGATATCTACAACTAAACTTATGCCATAAGAATAATAAAAATTTACTCAAATGTATCTCACTAAAAATTTTGCTACGATAAAGTGGAAAAAAAGAAAAAAGTCATTTCTAAAATGCTCACGTCCCAATGCATGAAAAGTTCATATCACTGTGATTATGAATTATAAACCCACACCATCCATTCTCCTGATATCACTCACATCACTCACCAGAGGATACATATTAATATTTATGCCACTTTTTAAGCTTTACAACATGTAATTTTCATAAAAATGGATGCTCCTATGTTACGGTGAACATTTATCACATTTTTATCTATAAAAAAAATAGCTCCCATAAAATGTAACAGCTGTAAACTAAAATAACAAAAAAATCTTTACCAGGTTTAAGTAACATAATCGCACAGCAGCCTTATAAATATTGTCATATGAAAGGCCACTACATCATGAAGACAGCGTCTACCACTAAAAGCATAAAAATATACAACAATCCTGAAAATACTTGCACACAAAACATCAATATACAACCCATGTATCCACAGATTTATAGCATGATGTCGAATTGTTTTACTGTCAGCTTGTGAGGGATAATTAGAAGAAAGTGAAACATTTCATTCAACCAACTTTTCAAAAAATATATCCCGTTCTTAGTGGAATGTAATCCATGCAAATATAAGACATTTCAGTTAATTGAACTTGTTGCTAGGGGCTTATTCTACAAATAGCAATTATAAAATTACTCACTGACTGATGGTGAAACAATTACCTAAGAATTTCCTTAACCCTTATCAGCCAATGAAGTTTATGTTTGTACATTTAAACTCTGCACATGACCATGAAAGAACATTTTATTCTCTATGAGCACTTACTGCAATGCTGCACAACACATGGCATAGAACATCTTTACTGGCATTGTAGCATGCAAGTTTATGTTATTGCTTACTTGTGATAACATTATGTCTGTATTATGTATAGAAGCTTGAGTTTCTTTCTTGGACAATTGGTTTTCTTTTTACAGGCAAATGCGGGAATAACTCCACTAGATAGGAACAAAAATTGAAACACCTCTGGAGTGACAATAAGTTGCCAAAAAGGAGAAAGTGCATAGACTAAGGCAATAAAAAAGTTTTATTATAAAAAAAAAGAATTAATGTACTGATGTAGCAAGCATGTCTATGATAGAGCAAAGAGAATGGTGGTAAGGTCAGTCATTATCAACTTTTTTAATAAAATGATAGTTTTTTCAAAACATGACTTCTTAAGGATTTAAAATATACTATATACAGTATAGCCTCCAGATCTGCAGGTGATATGGTCCAAGATCTTCTGCAGTAAACTTAAATTGCAGATATTAGACATTGCTATGCAATAGTTTACATACATGCATTCATATTATCATGCAAGGACAAATCTTTCCTATCATTCTTATTAAAGGTCTTTTTAGAACTTCCATGATTTTTTGGGTCTAAATTGGGAGTTATAATGAAAAAGCAATCACTATCATGAGCTAGCAAACCACAATTGTAAGTAAGCATGCTTGCTTTTTCTTATGCTACATGCTGAAGCAGAGACAAGGGATTCCCTTTTACTTTCTTCTCCTATCCCCCCATCCTTCCTGTAAAGGGGAAGGCAGGAGAGGAGGAAGAGTGGGACAACATGGGGAAGATTGAGCTCACTTTGCTTTACATGAATGAATATCACAGGGGGTCAAAATATGGGATATCTGTCTGGATGTTGAACATCCAGAAATAATCTCATCTTGTCTAGAATTCATATCAAAGTTGTAATAGTGAGGGTCATGAGAATGTGGCCTGGGATCCCCCTAACCATGTGTGAATTGCGTAAGAACCCCATTCACACATTGTCCCAAAAAACTTGTCATTAAAAAGTGATGTAAACAGTGGCTACTCAAAAACAGTCCAATGAACCTCCAACTCGTTTAACTCTACTCCAACTTATCATAAATCCACTGCACACTGCATTTATTGTTTTTCCCTATCACATTTGTTAAAAATGTACCTTATTGGTGGAAAAATTACTTCGTTTTGTTAATAAGATTTAAAAGTCACATTTCACATTTAGAAGTGCTCTGTAAATGAAATAGCATTAGCAAAAATCAAGTAAATGTTAATAAAACCAAAAGAGTCAACACTAAAAGATTATTCAATTTCTAAAATAAATAAATAATGGTAGATAACTCTACCCTCAAATGGATGATAGCCAAAAGTTATTATGAAATGATTTTACAAAGGATTTTGTTGTTGAAGTTTCTTTTTATGCTCAATATGGAGAAGATTTGCATAGAATTAAGGAAGAGTTTTTGCCTATCGCCACCTCCATGATGTCATGGAAAACAGAAAAATAGGTCCAACAAGCTTATTACAATTATTATTAAGTAGCCCATTGTTAAGGTAGGTTTTGGATGGACAGAATGAACACCGATATATTTCTTAGCCCCTAACAATAACACACAACCTGGCACTTCAATAACGCCTTCTATTCCTCTTACTTCCTTCCTTCATTCCATCCCACATGCTAATTATTTTCCTAACCCTTCCTCACTTGTCCAATATTCTCCTCTCTATCACAGTCTTTAACATTCCATCACTGACCAAAATGCTCTCCATCTACATTCCATACCTTCTTTGGATCTTATCCAATAACCCTCACTTCTATCCTCTAATGTAGAGTATTTTTATTTTCCCAACCAACCAATAATGCCGCCAAAATTAAGAATTATGTCAAATTGCCCTCAAGACTCTTTGATCCTAGGCCTGTTCAATTGGGGATGCTAGGAGTTATTCAAAGGGTTGTCTGTATTGCTCAGATTGTTTCCTCAACTTATTCCTCTGCTACTACAACTGCCTTCAGCACCAAAACCAACCTCCTCCCCTCAGAAATCTTCCTCTTTGATAGATGAAGCTTCTCCACTAATATTTATACATTTTCCAAATTTTGACTCCTCATGAACCTGTGCAACCATCTCTCAATGTAAGCAGCTTGGTTTCCTTTTATTGAGGAATTTTGTCCTGAAAATCTTCATATAAAGGCTTAAGGCTTATTGCTGTAAAACATTGCAGTCAACAGGCATGTTTTTCATTAATATCTTCTATGCTAAATTGTTATGCTTATTCCATGCTAACTAGCATCATGTTACTCAGTATAGATGATATTTTGATTCTTAGTACATTAGTGATGGGATACTTATAACTAACATTTGCAACAGTATACCTGATTTTGTTTATTTTTCAATAAGTAAAGAATATGCATTGATGGTGAACACTTCATGTCTTTTCTTACATTTTGATGAACTGGGGAAACCATATGAATTTCAAGCAGAGAAAATAAGCTAATTGGAAACATTTCCCCTTTCCTCAATTTAAAGATTTTAATTGTACTGGCATGGAGGATACTAAGTAGTGTCTTCCTATGAACAACTTTCCAGCAGCTCCCTGTATATAATGGCACACACTTTGGAGCATTTTAATAGGAAAAAACACTACATTTTAATGAGAAATCATGTAAGATTGGTATACACATGGCTCATAAACATACATGGTGGCTTTTCAGAGGCCCTAATGCTAAAAACATAATATACTTAGGGGTAATGAAAAAACATGAAAATACGGCACAATTTTGTTATTTCAAACAAAAAAATGTCATGGAAAAATAATGGATTTGATAAAGTGGATCATAATAAGGGCAAGGGAAGGGGCGTGAAGTAGGGAAAGAATGCTAACAATTGGCCAACAAGTATGAAGAGTGGAGAGAGTGGGAGCTAAGAACTGAACACCAATCATATGATGTTACATATGGACAATCCACCGAACTAAACTCTTTTCAATATCAATATAAATAAAAGTTTCTGGCGTAACTTGGTGGAAAACTTCATACTGACTTTTAATAATCAAACCACTTTACTTTTCCACATAAACTTTTTAATTTTTACAACCCAGGTTTCGTTATAGCATAACATCATCAGATGATGTTATGCTATAACGAAACCTGGGTTGTAAAAATTACAAAGTTTATGTGGAAAAGTAATGTGGTTTGATTATTAAAAGTCTTTTCAATATGTTGCTAGAAGGAATGCCCTAAGCCAATGTCATGCTAATGAAGAAACTAACTCCTACATCAGGGTTTCAAACAACACAGTGACCATCTGCAGGGAGGACTACATTGAGATAAAATATTGAGAATGGAGAAGACAGCAGTAACAGTGTATGGACTAACATTAAGTTCTGCTTTCCAGGATTGTATACAGAAAGGCCAAGTTTTACCTTAATACCAGAAGTTAACTGGCAGCTGTGTTAATGACTTGAACTACTAAACCATTATGTAGCTATCATAATTGGATATTTGAGCTGATCAGGTTACTGAGGTAATATCATGCCCATAAATATTTACCACACAACCACCAAACTTCCACTCTGTATGCAGTATTTAAACCCGAAACCATTGAGATAACGGAGTAAGCTATTGGAACTTTTAGATTGATACAAAATGCCACATTAACATGAAACCTGAGTAAAGTTTGGAGTGTGTTCAAGATATGCAAGGGAAGCAATCTTTTTGGCATCATAGCTTTACACTTAACTTTTAGTTGTGCATGATATGAAATAGAATAAGATGAAAAACTTTACCGAGTGGCCCCTCATTTTTGGATTCCTATTCCTAACTTTCCTGAAATTCCCAATGAACAAGCCATCTTTTTTTCCAATTTTCTCCAGAGTGCCTTGAATCTGATAAAGATCAATTTTTTGGATAATCACTGATCACTCTAATTGCCACCAGTATCACTGAAGTTGGTACAACTACATTCTCAGATTTTGCCAGGGTCTACACACATCAAGACCTATGGCAAACACAAACTAAACTCATAACTAATAGAAACATCTTTCACATCAGGAATTCAACATTCTCATGTTATATTCCTGATTAGCATTAAATTTCAAACCTTTTCAAAATATACTGCCCTGACTGCCATTTTTTTCAATTTTTTTAAAGGAATTAAGTGATCCTCAAATTTTTCAAGATTTTCTAAACTGCTGCCCTGTATGTACCCAGTTAACATTGAAATTGTTGAATGACAACTTTGTATTACCATTAGTGATAAGGGCAAACAGAGTAGTCTAGGCATGCTGTATTTACATTCAAATAAATTAGTTGCACAGGTGTTTACTTATTGATAATGGGCTCAACTTGACATGGGTTACAACCAATTATTTAATTCTCTCACATAAGGTGGTAATGTGTGTTAACCTTTCATTATTGGCACAAGAATCTATGCACACACTGAAATGTTACTGATATGTATGGGGTCATTCAAAATTCTATGGAACATCCCAAATATAGGAAGATGACATAAGAAATAGAAGAGTGAAGTTATGAGTATTATCCTTTTATCTTAAAGAATTATGCTTCTCCTAAAAAACAATGGTGGCACAATTTTCAAAAAAAGTCATGGATGTGAAAGACTTCCTTCAATATATCTTCATATTAATAGAACAGGTAGTCATTAAAAGGCTCACAGTAACAAATAGTCCTAAATCATTAACATGCCACTATTTTGTGATCTATCTGGTAGCATCAAATCTTTTAAATACAATTCAATACATTTAACGTACAAACTTAATATCTTCAGAAACTTAACTATATTTAATATTTTCATGCATCACTCAATATATTTTTATTAGATAGCTTGATTCAACAATTTCAACAAAATCCTATTACCAGAACAAATGTACAGCATCCCACTAATCAGCAAAAACTTAGAGAATCATTACTCCTGCCAATTCACTCGTAATTTCCTTGCTTGTCAAATGGACAAAATACCTTGCTTAACACATACATATCTTATGCAAAATTGGATAGGCAACTTACACAAATGTGATCCTCAGTAATTATTAAAACAGAGATGTTAGAAGCCTGTTCATTTCCCTCACTTCTTAAAAGCCTAACTAAACATTTAATTGTGTTAAGGCAGTATGATTCTGATTACTTGATCAAATTATTTAAAAAATCAAGATATCTACTTCTCCATGCACAAGATGTAGTACATTCTTACTGATTTTCTCTTTCTGACATTTGACCATTTAAAAATCAAGTGATAGTAAAATGATAACAATATTCACAATCATTTTTTGGAATAAAACTAATTAAAAGCATTCCATTTCACAGTAATATTCATAATTTTTGCAACTTTAAGCACCTATAATAACTAACACAATATACATAAGTAAATCTGTGGTAGTATCTGACCAAACTTGAGCCGTTCTATCTGGGTAGCATGCATGTACTTTTCTTATACTAGATCAGATGCCAAATTGGTTTACCATTTACATTACTGCTTTTAGAGCCAAGTTATTCTTGTTACTTCATTACACAAGTTTTTCCATGGGCTAATAAATTAATTGAAACATGAAAATTTCTATAAAATAACTGTTTGGTAAAAATTTGCTCAAAATTCAGAAGCCCTCAAAATGCTACCTGCTAAAAATAAATAAGTTCTGAAATTTATGACATTAACACAAAATACTAAATTTTCATTATAAGGTGAATCACATGAAACTATTTTTGCTGTTCTAAATTACAGTATTAAAATAGAAAAGCTTGTTTATGGGAACAATTTTTCTTCATTCATGCTGCCCAGTGCCCTGGTTCTAAAATCAAAGAACTAAATATCAAAGAGCTAAATATCAAAAAACTATATAGCAAAGAGGCATGCAACTGCTAAGGTCATTGGTGCTTTGATACTTTAGGGAATACAAAAGAACTTGTAATAACTTGTCTTTTGTGTTCATCCATCACATTATCACTACTTCCTTCCCTTAACTCTTTTGCTTTCCCTCACAACCTTTACTCAAACATATGCTCTTCCTTTGAGCATGCTGAGACAGACTCGAGTACCTACAATTTCACAGCATAATAAAATGAATGCATCAGATAATCAGAAAAATGTTTGAGTTGTATCATTCCCACCCATTTAAAAATGTAATCTAATATAGAAATAAACAAATTAAAAGCCTCAAAAGTAATAAATTTTCAAATAGTGTGAAATCCTGTCCAAGGCAGTTCCAAGAGTAAGGCTTCAAATTCATGGCTACTCAACGTTAACAGATAAACCATAGAAGATGACTGATTTTAATGATTTTTGTAAATTATTCTCCTTCAGAGTTACTAAGTAAGATTCCTTGATTTAAATGGCTGATCTCATATGGAAACGCACAATGTGACATTCCTGTCAAACTCCCTATTGGAACCAGATTGATTTTAGTCAAAATATTTGGTTAGCTAGTGAAGATTTAGAGCAGAGTTTGGACACTATCAAAAAAAGCATTATAATTTCAACATACCGTTGCACACAGAAATACTCTACAGCATTAAGCATAAAAAATATGGAAATATACAAAGAAGGCAGAATACTAACATTCCTAGCACAACAGGCCTCACATTACATAGCAAATCATTTTCATTTAGTAGGTAATGTCTTATGAAAGGGTAAAGGTTATGGGCAGTGTTGCTATTTTTAACATGAAGCATCAGGACAGGCTGATGTAACTGCCTTCACAACTATTTTGAGTATTAAGGAATTTTGTCTGTATATGTATTGTGTAAACACCATATGTATGTGAAGAAAATAAATGTTCTTAATATGATAATAATTAATTTTTACTAACAGAATCATCACAATATGGCTAAAAAGGGTTAAATAAAGAATCAGTCGAATGTTTGAGTTTCACCACATTTTTTAAAAGCTTTGGAGCAAATGAAATGTTGGCCAAATGAAAATTGAATGAATTTTTTAGAATCAGGCTTTCTTTATCCATCGCAAGTACTCATTTGAGAATCCAAGAAAATACTTTGTCATTTGAAACTGCAGATGAGTCAAATTAGAGATTGCACTGCCTAAACACTTGACATCAGAGCCCTTAAAATGCTGATATTGTTACAAAAGACAGTTGACACAGGACTCAATAAACACCAACAAACAAACACCAATTGAAAGTTATGGTTAGATAAACTAAATGAAAGACTTGAACTCAATTATAGACGTTATAATTGCTGTTTTCTTCACAGCCAATTCTTTCATTGAAGCTCCCTTGACTTTACTGCTAAGAACTGCATGGAAAACTATGCAATTTGTTCCACCTCCTTTGGTCAGTAAGTTTCCATAAGACACTGCCAAAATTTGGATGACATCACAGGACCTCTGATCTAATTCATAGGTACATTTACCCTCAGTTTGTCAGACTGGAAGCTATTACAAAGAATGAGCATTTAATTATTCCTTCATATTGCATATGTGACAATGGAATTGTATTTACATCATATTTATATTTTGTATTGCCTTGAAATGTATCCTCCCTTCAATTTCACATATAGGCACTCATTTTGTGACATCTTGAATTGAGAGACTTCATTAGTTAAACAAATCTATTTATAATACAGTTATCATTGCAAAACATTTCATGGGTAAATATTTGCAGTTATTTTTTGTGATTGAAGAGGATATCTATGAGCATAATAGACACATGCCTATTCCTTTCAAAGGAGCACGTACTAACCACTGCCTATATTTTTGCACAACTTGTGCGAGGAAAATTGTCTATGTGTGTATATTATATATTCATGTATAATTATTGCCTCAAATTTAATTTAATGATGAAAACTGCACAGCACACTCTGCTGCAGAAGCAGAGCTCAAACACAAGTGGTGCACCAATTTATCAATGGTCACAGTCACCCACAAAATACTAGCCTATAACAAGGCTATGAGAGATATGGCTCTAGGCATTAAGTGAACATTTTCAGATATCATCGACAAAAGCAAATAATCATTATCACTTTCAACAAGTGGTCAATATTTATGATTAATTCACATACACAATAGCAGTTTTATTTCATGATGAGGCATTATTTATAAATATCTCTAATTATATATAATTAGATGAAAATAATTTCCTCTTATTGCTATGTCATATGATCACGGTTGCCAAATCCACTAAGGCATTCAGGGAGCTCAAAATTAATGTCATTTTGTGAAAACTGAATGATATGATTTAGAAAAATGCATGAAAAATTCATTCAATTGACTAAGTGATAGCTACATCACCTAATGAAGTTTATTGAGGGGAGGAAGCAGAAAACTTATTTACACAGCGAAAGAAACGCAATGAGCATTGCCAAAAATGAGTTGATGCCAAATCTAATGATTTCCAATAACATAAACTTTAACACATTTCAAAATTAATTTCAACTGAAGATTCTTTGTAAGAGGGCACTAAGGATGCATTTAACTTACTGCTAATGGAAATGATTTTACCCTAGCAACTCTAAACAATGGCTAAGTAATTATGAAAAAGCAAGAACAACATGGGTATCTTGTTGGCAAAATAGTTGAAAACCATCAATTAAACTTTGTAATACATATAGCTATTTCATTATTTGAATATATGTTTCAGTAATGATGAACTTATACTGATTATGAGGTGAATACTGTTCCACAATTCCCAACATGGATGACCTATCACATTTCTCTGAATAAATATGTTATCATCTCAGTTACAACCTTTTCGCAAAGACAGAAACAGAGAAAATGCAATGGCTTGTAGCCCATAAAAATCTTTGTAAATTATCACTCATGTAATCAATACTTGGAGGTAAGGGGCTTACTACTCCCTTTCAAAAATAATCAACACTTTCTACATTCACTATGCCTTCTTTAACATATGCTATTGTTACCTTGAAGTACAAACTACACTATGATAATTTCTTCCAAATACAGAAACTAAGTCAACATGCTTCAATGGGTCATTTCTAGTAAAATCAATGATTAAAACAGAGTTACAAAAAATAATTAGATAAGAAGAAAGGAGTTACCAGTAAGCATTGAAACTTATCATTTGAATAAAAGCTGCACAAAAAGTTTAGGATGGGGGGCAAGAAAATTAGAAATACTAAAGGAAAAATACGAGCAATTCCAAATTAATTCAGGGAATCAGCTTGGGGAAGTATTTTGAAAGAAGGAAGAGAGAGAGAGAAGCCATCTGCACCTATAGCTGTTGAGTGGGGAGGAGAACACCATTTACTTCAAATCCAAGCACCACTTAAACCACATTTACAAATCTCAGGAACTTTTTATGTTGACTAGTCACATACACACTCACATACACACACTTCGTAGACACTGAAGTATGAAAACATACAGAGAGACGCTGAAGAGATGTGTGTTGTAACCACTGGTGGAAATCTCCCAACTACTATTACCTCAATATTTCCCTCTCCCTGCTTGAAGCAAGGTATATACTTGATAATTAATTAATAATTACATTAATAATAATAATATAATATCACAACTTGCTGCTGATTGGGTAAAGTTGCTTTATAATATCCCAAAGCAGTCTCTGTTTCTCACTCCATACTGTAGAGCAATAATACTGTGAAATAATCTCTACAAATTAAGATACAAGATAATAGGCAACTATTTTTGTGTGGAAACAAATGTGTATACTCATTCATTCAAACACTGTGACATAAGAGGAATGCTTCTGTTGGTCTATAATTACTTTTTCTTGTTCACCATTGGAAACATGAATTTCAACATATGCATATGGAAGATCAGCTATTTTTTGATATTGGTTGGTTATTACTCTATGCACCCTACTTTGCATTTACAAAATGATTGAGGATGCACTTTTTTATAAATCACTGGATTAAAAATGATTTAACTTTTAGTATAAGGAATGCAATAAAATATAAACGACAAATTTCCCCTTGAATTTCACTCACAGCTTACTGTAAAACTTCTAGAAAACAAAACCAACAAAATGCACTTGCACCCACTATATGTGTAACTTGAGATCCTAAAGTGTGATCACATAGTGCTTCAACAGTAGAAAAATGTCTTGCTGAAATATGTACAGCGACATTCCTTCAACGCTAAAAATACAATAACTGTGATCATTATTTTTAATACATGTTGTACTAATGTGATATTTCATTTCTATCAAATTTAACCATTTCTATTAAAAACGATCTTGACGAACATTTGCTTATGCCTTACCTCATTAAAATTGAGTTGTATGGGCTATCTATCAAGTCTGTAGCAAATTTTTTTACCCAGGTCACTATGCATTTCTAGGTATACTAATAGTTACAATGTATTTAATTCTATCACAGCTCTTTACAGTTGCCCTTTAAAAGTAAAAAAATACAAAAAAGGAAGATGCTTGCCCAACATGCAACAAATCACTTCCCAGTAGTTGTTTTAGGAAACTCATGCATGTGTCGAAATATCGGTGATATTAACACGAAGTATAAAATTAGTGTCTTGCTATAAAAATCCTTCAACTATGCACTGCTCCAAGATATCACACCCTGACATGCTATCCAGTGAGAAACTTCATCTGGACCAGAATATGAAACTTGGAAATGAGCAAGTATTGGAGCCTACTCTATGCAGTGTATTCTAAAATAACTGTGCTTTGGTGTATATTGAGAACGAATGCACCAATTAAACCCAACAAAACCAAAGTTACCTTCACTATTACAAGACGATAGGTATATGTAGCCAAAATTTAAGTGCATGTTATAACATTTTTGCAAAGATTAAAAATAATAATGAATGTTAAATTTTGCCTCTGAAATTTCCAACACTATAAATTTCCTTATATTGATCAACAAAATGAAAAATAAAACTTTATAACAGTTATATAATGTACCTATAATTAAAATGTTCACCAAGAGACTAGAAACTGTAACAAACTTACTTTTTTTAAAGATTCAGATAAATATTTAACCACAATCATCTTTCCTTAATTAACAATGAACCATAAGCACCATACTGGGCAGAAATAAAATATTCTATCTCAAAGCACTCTCAACAAATTTATCCAACATTTTAATTTAATTTGATACCTCTATCAGTGCAAAGGTTTCTTTAAGGTATTTTGGGGTGCAGGAATAATTTCTTACAGGAATAGAGGACCAGTAACGTAAAAAAGTGCAGAGGCTCAAAATTTGGCTACTTTTCACTACATGAGGACAATACATAAAGCTCTCCAATTGCTTAGGCCTCCGAGACTTTTTTGTCAGCCTCATCATCTCCCCGCTACTGTCGATGTGGTTGTTGCTGGGAGGGTGGATGTGCCAGAGAAACGGGAGGTATGGATGGGGGTGAGGGGTCGGCAGCAGCATCCACCACTGGCTGGGGCCCTGGGGACAGGAACTTGCGCACAAACTTGGGAAAGTGAGTCTTCTCGTGGGCCTTGAGGATGGTGCTTCTCGAGAAGGTCTTCCCGCACAGAGCACACTTAAAGGGGCGCTCCCCTGTGTGGACACGACAGTGATCCTTCATGTGGTGGCGCAGCTTAAAAGCTTTACCACAAAACTCACACTTAAAGGGGCGGTCGCCTGTGTGCACGGGGAGGTGGCCGATGAGCGACGTTACGTCGGCAAATGACTTTCCACAGAACTTGCATAGCACGGTGTTCGACTGACTCCCACCTCCCTCACCTTCCAAGTCCCCATCAATCCCCCCACTCCCGCTGCCCCCACCATCCTCGAGCTCCTCCTCATCCTCACCTGTCACACCAAAGTCCACCACCTCCCCTGTGACGGAGGCCGTCTCAGGGTCGAGGGTATCCCTAGGGTGCAGGGGGTGGAAGGGATGGGGCAGGGCCAGGTGGGGGTTGAGCGGGTGGTGGGGGTGGAGGAGGGGTGGGGGGTGGGGCGATGGTGGGGGATGGCGGAAGTGACAATCCACAAGGTTAAGAGGCTCAATCCCTGATGGTGGGGTTGGAGGGGGGAGGAGGGGAGTGTGAGCCTGCTCTCGGTATTTAAGCGTCTCAAGACTGTGTGATAGGATGTGTCTCGTAAGCTTGCTCTGGTGGGGGAAGGAGGCCCCACAATACATGCAGGGAAACAGCTTTGGAGGGCCCTGGCTCCCATCTTGCTCCCCCACTGTCTCCTGCAAATGAAACAAAAGAACATCAACTTCTTGAAGTCCTTCTATCCAGCAACAGCACAAGAAGTTGACGCTCATTTGTCCAGTGATGGGAATTCAAATTTTAGCAAAAGGTTTTAAAAAGGAGACCAGTATGCTTCCCCCAATGCTGATCCCCAACTTCAATTGAGAGGTTTTCAGTGTGAAGCCATAGTTAGCTGCTATGGCAAATGAATGTCAACTTCTCAATGCAACAATTTCCATCCTCAAGTCATGCAAGCAGAAGGATAAATGATGTAACGATGCAAATTAATTGACAAATAGGTAATATAGAATTACCAACATATACACCTTTACATGCAATGGAAAGAAAATACACAAAAATGACAAATGAATCACTTGATAAGTACTCAAATCATGAGAGGTTATATTCATAAAAGTAATCAGGCTCACCAGACCAGAGCTTTTTAGCCAAAGATGAGTTGTGGTCAACATAACATTGAACTATCACACATATCCTATAACATATTATTAAAACTACAACACAAATAGAACATGAGAAAAATTAGAAAATAGCACCAAATAAGCAAATTAAAGTGGATAATCCAAAAACATTTCATTAACATATTTGTAAATTTGTATCTTGTACTCAATTTTATCAAATATACTCATGCTTCCCCAGAATCACATTCACATAAAATGCCTTCTCACAGCATAACACAGGAAATTTATGAGACACAAAAGCAAACAATGCAAGTGCAACATGAATGGGAGAAATCTAATGGCAAAAATTTACTGCAGCATAGAGTTAAGACCACAAAAATCAATCAATAAGGAAGAAATGATGTTAGTTTCTTTTTCCACTACACTAATTTTATATTGCTTCACATTTTGTGCCCTCGCAGCCTACAACTAACCAGACTTCAACTTCATTGTTAACTAGGTTGACTACTAGAATGGCAGTACTTCATGTTAATATACATGTTCTGTTTTTAACCTAACCGATTCAGGAAGGTAGGCTCTGTTTACAACACACAATTTATATTGAGAACCAACTAAGTGAAATGCACTCAATTTAATGTTCAATGAACACTAAGCTTCATCTCACTTAACTGGTTCCAATGGGTAATTAAGCAACAAGAAATTAAATAACTGAATTCATCATTCAAGAGCTGAGTAACACTTCTCAGAAAGCAAAATTGGTATGGCTGAATGCTTATTATTCCTTGGATAAGTGATATTGCTGAGGGTTTAAGATTCTAAAATTTGTAAAATCCCATCAGAAGAAAATTGATAACTACGTATTTTCTTAGTAAAATGAAAAATGGTAACACAGTGAACCCAAAACCTAGAACAGAAATACTAAATATTTTCAAGGCAAACAATTTTTTAAAAGATTTCTTACCTTGACTAATTCACTGAAATCTAATCCTTCCTTTGATTCTAAATTATCGTAATACCCTAACTTGAATAATACTGATAAATTTGTTAAAATGATCACTCTGACCACCCTCTTCATGGGAAATGAATTTATAATTGATTCACTGACAAGATTTCCATTCTGACTTACTAAGTTTTATACAAATTTCTATAATTTATTAAAGTTCAAAAGTTTTAGTTTGATAGACCTTTTCATTATTATCACTAAAGAATCAACTAATTGCCATATTCAAACCTAGAAAGAGAGTTTATGATTTCTGACAATCCTCATACCCCATATTGAGCAGGTTGGTGAATTTCAAAGAAATACCTGAGTGGGAAAGCTTATACAAATTCTATATTACTTAAACAATCCACAAAAGCTCCAACAAACACACATGGTACATGCACTTTCCATGCTGGATGTTTAATGGAAAGAAGTTAATGGAAGGAAAGAATTTATATTAGTACACAATGCATAGTTAAATGAAAATTCCATTGGGACCCATAGTTTTCTTCAAATAGTCATAAAAATAAACTCGAAATTAAATATTTCTGAACTCTGATGAAAACCTATTTATATTCATCCAAAGTTAGAAGCAGGTTCAGTCAACCTAATAAATATGGTCTTCCGTAATTTAAAAGTCATAGGTTTAAGCAGCATGGGAGTTGCAAATCGATTATATGATTAATGTAATTTATTCTAAAATATGCCATTTGCAGTCTAAATGCTTACCTCACCAAAAGTTCTAACACGGTGCTGATTGATATTAGTCATCATTTTAAACCAATGCCGCAATATCATCCAAATGAATTAAATTCTTACTCTAAAAAAATAATATACACCAAGCTATCTAGGTTTCTGAAGTCTTAAAGACAAACTTAGGGAAAACAGCTCAATTTCCTCAAATCTCTGGCTTGTGGACATTGCATAATATGTTGTAAACAAAACTACAAAAATAATGCCACCATAATTTTTTCTATGATTCAACTCATTACAGTAATCATGATAAAATGCACATCTGGATGTATATGAAATGCTTAATTGCCATTGCCCTGGATAGTTTAAATTTGTGTTGATCCTCATTGTGGCTAACTATGTCAATGTGTCCGGTAGAAAGACTATACTGTCTCATCGAAAAGAATTTATATTGAGTATTCAGTGGCCGAATAGATTTTAGCCTAGTACAGGATGCGACAAAATAACTTCCTTTTTTAAAAAAGAAAACCCCTTTAAAAAAGGAATATATATCCTTACAGAGAAGCCTTTGAATGTTACTAAAAAACTATTTATTAACACCAGCACTTTGTTTATAATGACCACTACTCATGGTTTATTTTTTTTATACAAAATCATTCCCCAGATTAGGACCAGGATATGTTTTGAAGATTTGGGCATTATGTGGAATAAGTTATGTCAGATATGATAAATCAAGTTAACCTGGCTAGAATCTGTGCTCCTAATTCACTAAATACTGGATTCTGCAACAATGTTACAAGAATATTCCTATTTTTATGTGATATCTTGTACATTGGTACAAATGAAAATAAACTTGATGAATGCTTTCTAATCATATGGAAAAGAATTTCCTTAAACATGAACAAGCACAAAAGCTGTCTATGATTTAACAAGTCAAATCTTTGTTATTTTCTCCACACATTATGAAGATAAAAGAATAAAGATCATGAACATTTAGAGCATTCCATTCAATTGTAAACTGAAACAACCATGTTCCTTCATTTCACTATCAACACTCTAGCAGATACTTCATAGCATGACCTTTGTTAAGCTGTTTACTGCAGAGTTTCTCAAACTCTATTAATTCTTGGTGCCTTAGTATCTGATAATGTGTTTGTAACTTTTCCCAGTCCCCCAAAAAAAGAAACAAATATGTCAGGTCATGTAAGAGTAACAAGGAATGTCTCATAGTGGCCCTTTGGCTCCATGGACCACAGGATGTAGATTTCCTAAATTAACAGCCTTTCTCTTTTTTCCATCACTGCAACAATCACTATCAATTTTTGACTTGGAATGCTTATCATTACAAGTTTTGCATAAGTAAAAATAGCTGGATAAACAGCAACCAAGGCCACATGATTGCTAAAATAAATATGCTACTCTGTTATAGATAAAGAATTTGGAAGAAAACATGTGAAAATGAAATCAGCTGAAATTCATCTATGTTAAAATACAACAATTTCAAAGTGTCAACATCATTTGCCTTAACCAGAATACAAACCCAGATCCCACGATGTCCACCTGAGTGCTTAAGTCAGTTAAGATACGGAGGCACAATAATCCTGGTCAAGGTGTATGATTTTTACATTTTGAAATTTTTGCATTATGACTAGTCATAATGTAAGATGAAGAGGAAATATTCTAAACAATTTCTCCAGCAAGAGGAGATGCACACCATAAAAATGTTAGAGGTTACTAAAAGTTATGGCAAAGTAACACAAAGATAACTGACAAATTGAGTTGCAGTGATATTAATTTTGGTTAATTTATGGGTTGATATAGATGGCTAAACAGAATGTTCAATGAAAAATTTTGGAAATGATGAAGGCTACTTTACATGGCAACAGTGAAGGAAGCTGAGCACATAGCTGCATATGAATTAAGGATACAAAGGAGTAAGGTTTTTTATGCAATGATGTCAGAAAAAAGATATTGTACTTTGCTTGGTGGCCTATGAGAGGTCAATACTTGAGCCTCTGGTTGACAGAGGAGCTTCTGTAATTAAAATATGATTCATTACTCTTTGTAAACACTTGTGCGAAGTGGTGTTAGTTGAACCTTTGATGCATGTGCATCCTTGAAACAATGATCAAGTTGTGCATACACACAATCTACAAAATGGTACTACCTAGCCTAAACATAAATAGCAAAGTGATGATGGATAACTTATTCTCCATTTTTTAACATCATACTACCTTGATCAAAAAGTTCCCGGAATAACCACCGTGTGGCGCTCCCATCGTTCCGATTTGAGTTCTGTTTTTTTGTTAAATTGGTACATCTGTTGTTGATATTCCCTTTAAATCTTAGTGTCATAACTTGACATTTGCAAAAGTTACGTAGCCAAGAGTACATCTATCTCTGTGTGTGTTGGCGATTTTTTACAATTGCAGAAATGGATTTAAATTTTCAACAACGAACTTGTATTAAATTTTGCGTAAAAAACGGATTTAGTGGCGCACGGACGTTGGAAATGTTGGAAAAGTGTTTCGGCAACGATTCTCTAAAAAAAAACGGTCGTTTACCAGTGGCACGAGCGGTTCAGAAGTGGTCGTGAGTCAATCGAAGATGATGAACGCAGTGGCAGACCATCGACATCGAAAGTCGGTGAAAAAATTGATAAAGTAAAAGAAATGTTGGTCAATAACCGCAAATTAACCATCAGAGAAATAGCGGAGGACTTGAACATTGCCTATGGATCCGCCCAAGACATTGTGGTTAATGATCTGGGTTTCCGTCGTGTAGCAGCAAAGTTGGTGCCAAAAGACCTCAATTTCATGCAAAAAGAGACCGTGTTGACGTCGCAAAAGACATGATTTGCGAGGCTGAATCCGATCCCACATTCATCAAAAGGATCATTACTGGAGACGATACGTGGGTTTATGAGTACGACACGCAATCCAGACATCAGGCAAGTGAATGGCGTTCACCAAATGAGCCGAGACCAAAAAAAACCACGTCGTTTTCAGTCAAAAAAGAAGGCAATGCTGACGGTTTTCATGGATTACAATGGTGTAGTGCATCATGAATTTTTGCCAGAAGGCCAGACAGTAAACAAAGAGTATTATTTGGGCGTTATGAGACGTTTGCGTGAAGCAATTCGCCGAAAGAGACCAGAAATCGTCGCACAGTGCTATCATTATTCGTAATTTTTTGACGAAAAATGCAACAAATACCATCCAACAGCCACCGAATTCACCTGATTTGGCTCCCTGTGACTTCTTTCTGTTCAATCGAGTTAAAAAACCATTACGGGGAACGCGTTTTAGCAGCCGAGAGGAAGTAATGGAAAAATCGCAGGAAGCACTGATGGACATACCGAAAACCGAATATAAAAAATGTTTCGAGGATTGGATCAAGCGCTGGCATAAGTGTGTTGCAGTCGATGGGGATTACTTTGAAGGGGACAATATAGATTTAGATGAATAAACTTGTATTTTTAACTTTCTGAATAAATTCCGGGAACTTTTTGATCAAGGTAGTATTGTTGAAAAACAAGGTTTCTATTGTAACTGTAACAATTGTTAAGGAAATTCTTTTGCTCGATCAATCAAAAGAATAACTCAACTCAAAACAACTTTTGCTATCAAGGGCAGGTATATTCCAAAAGAGAGGCACCCATTTAATAAACAGTTAAAATGCATTAGATTATACCCACTTGTCTCATGCAAGAGAAAAAATATCGATAAATTCAACACCGAAGATAAAAAAATATTAATTTCATTATGTAAAATAATGCAGGATTGGCATAGTTGATGGGCTGAAATATTATATTGGCATGAGATCATTTTTATAAACTATCAGTAATTATTTTTCTTAGTGAGGATTTCAGTTGTTGGTACTAAATACACAAAAGAAACATGACAAAAGTGTTTAGTATTTAAAAAGGAGTGGCCATTACCCATGCCATGAAACCACAACCAATTCATAACAGACTGTAATCACAAAACTCACAATAAAATTAAAGTTAATTTTGTAAAATTGCTGGAATATGCAAGGAAGAAAATAAGCACTTTGCTGTAGTTGAAACTTCATGTTGTATAGTAGTAGTAGGAATATAAAACCCAATCAAGAGGATTTGGCTTTGCACTATCCATTTTGCAATGACCGACTGTGGCAAAAATAAATGTGATCACAATAGCCAAAAAACAAATATCATAAGGTGAATTAGAGAAAAAATAATTTTTATTTATTTATCGGACTTTTTGTGATACTAGTTATTATGTAGTCATTAAAAGTATATGCCAAATTCTACACTTCTTTTTAAGTGCCTTAAGTTTTCTTTTTCTACTTCATTAATATCATTTTGCATTACATTTAATCCAAAAATATAGAGCCATAAGTGGTTTAATGACAACATCATAAATGCTAAACGAAAAATGAATTTTAATTTTTGTGTTTGGGCAATGGAGTGACTGAATTAATTCTTTATAGTCTTTAGTTTCAAAAGTTAGATGGCAGCAGAATATTAGGTAAGCTAAAAACAGATACCTCCAACAAATAAAATGTAAAATAAATATGGAACGACATTGCAGACTCACAAAATGGAGTGACTCACAGCTACTTACCCATGGGTTTATGGGTAACTGGTAATGGGTACCCAAGAGCCACTGTAATGTGATGAGAAAATGTGGATTATATTTGAAATATGACAAAGCTGTGCTGAAACAGCAAGTTAATACTTTTCTTTTAGGGGCTTACAATATTGACATAATGAAATTTTGAATTACATGACGCATAAAATGATTCAAAATACATATGCACTACCGGTTCAATTGCATGAGAGAAGAGAAGGTCTATTAGCAAACTTCGAAGATGACCTTGGAAAAAATAGTAACACAGAGAACAAAGAGAGAAAAGGAAAAAGTATCCCTGACAGTGTACTTTTAGAGACTGTGATGATATGCAGTCAAGATAAGAGTTACAGATTCATACCAATTGGATAAAAAATTATTCTTTATCAAAGGAATACCTGCCTACATTGCAAGCATGCACTTTGAATTTTTGAAGTACGTTTACATGTATATAGAAAGAAATTGTTTCCCCAATGACAGAATCATGTGCATAATTTTAGAGATATCTAAGACTTTGGAAGAACTTTTTAGTAACCATTAAGGAAAATAGGAAAAATAGAGACGTATGTTATATAACAGTTGTGTGATCTTAAAAAATAAGGCAGCTATAAAAAACGCAATAAAAGTGTTAACACAACATTAGCCAAATATTTTCACAATCTTATAAACATGATTAAATTTTAGTGACTTTGAATGTACTTTTGCATTTCAATTTGTTTATAGCAATATTTAATCATATATTTAATTCCAGTGATATATATATATATATATATATATATATATATATATATATATGTTGATGATGAATATGTGATGATAACATATTTTCATAAATGATATAGTATAATAATTTTTATTAATATAATAGGCTCAAGGCAAGAAATGTTTAAGGTGGGTATTGGTATTATTTTTATCAACCCATTCAACTAAATTTTGACACATTTCATAGGCACAGAAATTAAAGTATGCTGATCTTTTAAAATATATATTATGTATAATGTAGAGCATAAAGACTATAAAATTCCCATGCAAGTTTTACAACTTCCAACAATGCCAACAGATTTTTAAAACAATAATGTAACTACAAATGATAACATAATTAGATTGCATGCATTTGACAAAAATTCACTAACTAAGGGGTAACAGAATAGAAATTACAACATTGATAAACTGATTTCTATAAAAAATAAAATAAAGAAACAAACTTAGATTGAAATTTATTCCTTTTCATTCATTTTATAAGGTCAAATATTGGGATCAAGATGCTTGCTTAAAATTAATTGATGTTACCATTGGGCTGTCACTACCACTATCAGAAATTTCATCTAAGATATACTGGTCCAGGTTCGATTCCCAGATATGTCTCTCAGGGCACTCTCAGCTCCACCCCAGCTGTGTAATTTTGTGGGTACCACATCTTCCTAGGAAACCATTGGCTACACAAGGAAAGGAACTAGCCCCCTACCCTGATGTGTGAATTTCCGACTAAGTACTGAGTGACCTCTACCATCACCTACCAAACTGACCTTCAGGTTGATTACTAAGCTAATGATTTTTTTATATTTCCCTTAAAGACAGCACAATAGAAGACGAAGAGTATTACAAAATGTTTTATTTTATTTTTATACACCCTGTAAGCTGCCACCAGGGTGTGTGGCAGTGGGTGAATACACACCAGAGTAATTTTACCTGAACACAACCCTACTACGGTCGAACAATGTTACTATGATCCCCCGATTGTTCGTGGAAAAAATGACATCTTAAATCTATCTGTTCTACACTTTATTTCTCTAATTTTATTGACATGATCTCTTCAACTGTAGTATGATGGGGGTAATGATCCTTTTTCAACATCACTGCTAAAGAGATATCTTTCCAATTCATGCAAGAGCTTCAATCTGTAATTTAACCTTCACTCCATGATTCCCAGCCTAGCTGCTCTAATATTTTGGATACGCCACTAAGTTTATCATAACAAGGTTTTACAAATCTAGCTCCATTATGCTGCACGCGATCCAATTTGACAATTAATCCAACTTCATGAGGATCCCATACACTCTTAGTATATTCTAAATGAGGCCTAACCACTGGCAGATAAGATTTCTCTTTGACCTTTTCATCACATTTACGAAGTATTCTTCCAATAAATCCTAATTTTCTGTCGACTTGTCCACATATTCATCAGGTCATTACATTTACTCCCTGTACCCTGCATTTATATTTTATCAGCATTGTCATATGTCAAAACTAATATACATAACTTCTCAGTAAATTCTGATCTCCATAGACACAGTACAAGAACTAGAAGTCATTTACACTACAGATCCATTCGAACAAGCACAACAAAATTAGGACTCCATGAAATGGGAATCAGACTATACAATAAGCTACCTGAAACCCTGAAATGCATAACCAATATAAAAATAAAAATTTTTAAGGCTAAACTAAAAGAATTATTATTTTTAAAAATGTATTATTCTCTGAATGAATATCTTGGGGACAAAGTATGAATTATGATAAGTTGTACCTCTTATTGAAGAATACTTTTATCACTCTCAATACATCCCTAGGTGTGAATGAATTGGAATGTATCTGGGTAATAATTATATAATGTATATATATGGTTATGTTCTTTTGTTCTATAATGATGTCATTACATAACTGCTAAAATTGTATGTACAATAATATGTCATACAATTGTATAAAGAATGATATTCTATGCCTATGTACCTGTCTCAAATTTGCTTAATTTCTCCATGAATGCAGAAACCCTGACGTGCCTTATATCTTGTACAAGCTTTTGTAACTTGATCCTTAGGCAAATAAAAATATTATTATTATTATTCCCCGCATGTGTTTCACCAAGGAGAGATTGTGAGTGAAGGCAACACCAGGTACTTAATTGAGTGTACACATTCCATGTAAGTGTTCCTGATACAGTAGACATTCGGGAGGGAACTACTCTTTCCAATAATTCATCACTATGCACTTTTTTAGTTAATTCTAATTACTAAGTGTTGCACGAGCATTGTATAGCATTAAGGTCATCTGCCAAAGCTGCTGTGTCCTCAGGATCGTTGATATCATGGTAAACTACTGCATCATTGGCAAATAAATGTATCCGATTAGTGACAAAACAGTCAATGTTGTTAACATAAAGTAGGATTAAAAGAGGTCTGATGACACTTCCCTGGGGAACACCTGATGTAACTTCTACCGCATTTGAGCTAACTAACTCCATTTATTACTACTCTTTAGCTTTACGAGTAGTTAACTATGAGGTAGTTTGTCAAAGGCTTTCTTAAAATCTAGAAAAATCGTGTCCACTGGAATTGCTCTCTCCCGAAATAGGAATATCAATTACAAAAATAAAAACTAAAATGACATAAATTGAACCTTGGTTATATGTTCTTATTTGCATATGTCTATTAAAACTGGGAAAAACTTTTACATTGATGCGTTTCATCAAATATAAAAATAAACCTTTAAACTGAAATTGAAAGTTTGCAAAAGTAAAAATATTTGAGTCTCTTAAGAGTATCTTTTGTTTTCTCTATTGTTAATTAATTAAAATATTCATTTTTCAAATAAAAATATTAATGTCAGCAGTAAATAGTGAAAGTAACATACAAATAAATTGTGTATATTCACACAAAAACATACATACAAACACATTATGTGACCGACATTTTTAAGTATGGCAAACGCATTGTGGATTCTCAAGATTTCTTTCAGATTTCAAACAAATGTCCTTCAAGTTTGTTGTACCTGCCAGAAGCTAAAGCAGAGACTCTTCTGTTGGAACACTAATATTATTTAGCCTTGGTAAATGTTGTTGTTCAATACCTTTCCTTATCTTTACTTAAATAGGGAATATATTACTTTTTAAAGAGAAAAATTTACTTGGGGATTTCAACTGAAATACAATTTTTACCATTTTCAAATGTCTGTCTATCATGGCATATTTTGTGGACAAATTACTCAAATAGACCTGGAATCATTGCAGATAAAGAAGTGAATTTTCTTTTTTGTTCACGATTTTTTCTCCAGAATTCCTCTCACAATTCCTCAAGAATTATGAATTGCCATATGCGGATTTGTAGTGCCTTTTAGCCCTTTTGATTCAACATATACACTACCCATTTTCCGCACCAGTTCATACTCCTTAATATGGTGAATGCCAAATTCATTCCATATTGGAATAAAAGAGATTTCTAACTCTTACATATTTAAGAATAAACAGTATGAGGCTATTACTCAAGTCCACCGCTTCTGGTAAATTTTTTCAATGCAATTATAGGTAATGTTTTCATGTAAGAAAAATTCTAGCTACTTTTTTCCCGTTATCTAGCAAAATATACTTCATAAATCAATAGGTAACATAGATAAACAAGAATAATTGATAGAACTGGTATTCTTTTTCTAAAATTCAAGTATAAAAATATAATTCCTAATTAACAATTAGAAAGTAAAACTGTGCATGCCACTTTTCAAAAAGGTTATTTCGTAAATCAGAGTATTAATTATATATTTGTTGGAAGCTAGGTAAGTTCCAGAGTAAACAGAGTAACCAACACAATTAAATATGATAAGAAAAAAGCAAAATAATCTACATTTATGCATTATGACATTAATATACTTCAAGTCAAAAGAACAGCCAGTGCTTTAAAAAAACATTTAAAGAATTAACTAGTTTAGGAAATTGAATACGAATACAGTGACCACAAAATTAATGCATGCAATGCAATCCTTGATAAAAGTTGATAAAAAAGAAAACATTTGCGCAAATGACCTCGGCTGTTGGTCGCCTCCCCTAAAACTACTACTACTAAGAAAACATTTAATTTTCCCTCTCACTTAAAAAACCTTTAAAATCTGATTAGTCATAACAGTTTTCATCTTTCATGGTGAAATTGGCAAATGACACAAGATTTGGCAGGTAGTTTGATGATGCAATATCTAATATAAGGAAATTAATTTGAATACACTGTATGCTTTAGTCATTATATATATTTGATTGATGCATACCACTAAAATTGTGAAATTCACAAGCTCCTACCTACTTTTTTAGCCAAAGTCATGATGGGGTGACTATGTGATTTTAACTCATCAAAATTTATGCATAAAAAATCAGCTAGTCAAACTACTGGTAATGCCAATTCTTAACACACAAAAATGATGAGCTGTACATTGAATGACATCCTTGGTAATATGCATGAAAAAGTGCTAATGGGTTCAATTATTTGTTTTGCAGAAGTTATGCAAAATGTTACACATGGACATTTTAAAGCATCCATTCTTGATATTAGCTAAGCAAGTTTTAACACAAGATACACGTTAAATGAAGCACTCATGCGAAACGGTGATTCATTTTTCAAAATTCTCATTGGCCCAACAGTACTCAATATTAAGATATTTTGAACCATCAGTTTTTTCAGTCCAATGGCGAATGAACAGAAAAACTACATGGTTACATTACTGGACACAAATATCTATCACCTGACAAGACTACAACATAAATGGCCTCCCAGTGAAATACCTACCTTTAAATGTGAAAAGAACAATGCAGTAATCGCTTGTGTTACAATTCTCAATAATCACCAGCTTTAACTAAAGAACTTCTCTTTTTAAAAATATAGTTAAGTTCCTTAATAAAAACACTTTTATGGGACTTAATACATTATGACCAACAAAGTTCACAGTTTAAAAATAAAAGCAAACTATGCCTCCCCTCAAACCATAATGTACCTTCAATTATACAAAATAAGTGCAAATTATTAGGTTAACAATTTGGATGTACATATGTAGCTCATGAAACATTCTAAATTAACTGAGATAGCACTCAGAGACAACTGCTACATAATGCCAGCCAAAATCTTCTAAAACACCATGTGGCCACATTTTTCACTTCAAAGTAAGCCAAGGTAAAGAGACTTTAGTATTCATAATTCACTATGTAAGAAGTTTCCCATTCTGCTAGGATTGATGACTTATGAAATGAATATATGAAATATAAACAATGAGAAATAAAAAGTAAGAAATACAAATATAATTACAACAAAATATGCTTTAGGGAGACAGACTTTTACAAAATTATTCTGATATTTTGATATAGCACTACCTTAATGTATATAACATTTTATTCGGGATTGAAGAGTTATTCTGAAGATAATGCTCAGAATGAATGATAATTGACATATTACCCATCTAGTGTAGATCATTCCTATTCCCAGGTTTCCTTCTCTAGAAAGCAGGACAAATTCAAATAATATGTCACACCCAAACACTAAATATGAATTTTAAAAGAAAAGTTACTATACTGGAGTTAATTTCTCATATCAATATGACAATATAGAATAAATACAGATATTGTGTTTGTTTCACTGCAAAGATATCATACCAAAAATACTTTCAAGACTACTCGATATTTTCTGATAAAAAGTTGATTAGTTGAAAACTTCATCTTTGACTATGTAGTGAAAAATGTTTTAAGGCATTTTTGATAGCAAAAGGAGTTTTATAAAAGGAGAAAACCATGTTCAAGAATTTCAGCTAAAAAATACACCTAACCACTCAATAATATGGTACTTACTTCATTTCTATAAAATACAAAAATAGCCCATTATGAGATGAAACATTATTACTAATTCAAAATTAACAAATGGCTACAATATGTGGGGAATATATAAAAATGTCCATTTATAATCTTCATATTGAAAAAAATTATTTCGTAAGGAATTTTGGGATTATTTTCTTTACCTTCGGCTTATGTTATACTTAAAAATAACTAAATTGAGAGATGAAGTTTTGGGAAATAAAACAAAAATGAAGAGTTCCTAAGCTACCCAATTCATTAGGAAAGGTTTAACCATTAATGATTTCAAGGATTGGGGAAGTTTATAGTAGAGATCAACTATTGGTTCAGCACCTATTGACTTCATAAATAAAATTCCTGACAAAAAGAAGACTTTTAAAAAGATAACGATATTAAAAATACTTAAACAAGCCCAAATTTTATGTTGATTGCTTATTTAAATGAACTATACCTTAATATAGTTTTCAGCCAAAAATTCACCATTTACACTGAAAATACAAACCTGTAATGAATCTGTCTCATTTCCCAATATTAATGCGTCTAGGAAAAAGTGCAATATTTGCCATGGAGGAAGGTTTATCTTGACCACTCAACAAATTTTACATGAAAATGAGTATCACATTGAAGAAACTGAATCAAATTCCGCTAGTTCAAATTAAAACTGAATTAAACCTAAAAAGTGCCAAGATATGAAATGAAAAATAAGTAAAGTACACTTTATTCCCAAGAGGGTATTATATAGAAAACTAATGAAGAAAGAACATGATTCACTGAAAGATACTTGATACAATACTTTAGAATAATGTTAAGCTAACTATTTGATAATATGTGTATATCACAAAAGCACACAAGGTCAAAAGAGCCATAAAAAATAATTACACACCAAGGAGGTTTTGACATTAATAAAAAAGATTATTTGATAAGCACGAAAAGGATATAAAATTTTGGATTGCAAAATGCAATATCAACAACAAATACTCATTTTTTACCTTCATTAAAAATAAAAATTTCTTTCACAAACAATATTTTAGGCAAGTGGAATACATGGTCCAACACAAAATGGAAAACTGCTCTAAGAGATGTGGTTTGGTTGTACTCTGATAAGTGAATTCATTTCCTGGATTTTGGAATATGTATACTTAGAGTGTACGCATGAAAGGAGCCCTGGAATATCTTCATTTGGAAAAATATACAGAAACCTATCAAACTTCATCAGAAGAACTACATGGAATGAATTCTTAAAACCAAATGAATGAAGATCATACAGCATTGCAATATTTACTGAAATAAGATGCTATTACATCTCTAAATAATTTATATTAAAAGTGCATACCAATAATAAATATATTCTAAGGACAAATGTTCCTAAATTAAAAACATGTAATTTATGAAAATGGTACTTAACGTACTTAAAATTCATTAGATGTATATGGTGCAACAACTCTTCAAAGGATGGGATAATATTGAAAAGGTTACGAACATTAATTTTCCTGTCAAAAATATTTTTTAATTAACTGTATTAAATCAAGTTTACATGGCTCAGGATTTAAACTTGTTTAAATATTGTAGCTAAGTTTATATCATTCAATCATCTTAACCAATGACAGGGCAAAAAGAACTTAAACATGGTAAAATTAAAATTTATTTACAAGCTATATTATTCATGGGCAAGGACAAGGTTCCACCCAATAATATACCTGGTATCCAATTTCATACAGAATATTTTCCCATTATTTCAATGTAGTATGTTAATTTCAAAGTTGCATTGATAGGCAATTCAGAAACAGTATCTTACAAGAACTTCAATTATGCACTAAAGGCTCCTTCTTCCATTGAATTAAAATTTAAATTGCAGGCTATCAACTTGCAAATATTTTCATGATTAGTGACTTTCTATTTCAATATTTAATGTTGCACAAGAGTAGTTTTCATTTCAATATTTAAAACCCAAGTGGGGAGAACATCTTTGCCATATGCAGAACAAGAACAAGAAAAATTATGCCATCAAAGGAGAAAACCATGCAGAGCAAATAAGGCAGTAAATTTATTGCGGGATATTGGAGGTTAAGAGATTAACAATAAACTTATTTTACAGCTTGAAAACATGTACACATGAAGAAATCAGCCAAATAGATCTTTCCTTTAAGGTGAGCTATATTAAGATAAAATATGGAATACATGATTTTCAGAAATAAGCAGAATGTTACACACAGGAATGAGTTGAAGTAACAAAACCCATGCGATTTGAGAAGAGGCAGGAAAATTTGAAAACCAACTACACAAAATCATGGAGCACAGGCGATATAAAACACACTGAAAATAGAGTGAAACCACAAAAAAGGACAAATTTTGGGAAAGAACTGCCAGAAAAATTATAAGTACCACAACGATAGAAAAGAAATATTAACAGTTACAAAAGGATGGTGAAGGAGGTCACCTACATCATAATAGCAGATGAATGCATCAGCCAGGCAAGCATCCAGCTAAGGCCCATATGGATCCCTCTCCTTCAAAAAGAAATGAAACATAGACAGCTCTTAGTCAGAAAAATGACTATCTGACTGAATTATCCAGACCACCAAGGACCCATTCAAAATATGATGCTCAACTGCTGTCATTTCCTATCCACAACATATTCAAGAGAGCGTAATCTGGACATTAAAAGATGGAAATCTCTTCAGTATTTCTAGCCTAATTCCCAAATGAAACAGTCTAAGCTTATAAATTACTTTCACCATTGACGCCAAAGTTTATTAAAGTATTGCTACAGTATAAGCAGCCAAGGGCTAATACAGAGGCATTATGCTCAGACATCTGACACACCAACAAAATTAACCTTATTATTTTCATAGGATAGGAAACAATGAAAGAAAAGCTTAGAGGATGAACTTCCTTCTGAGCAATATATCAGCCTGCCAAGTTTCTAACCAATCACATGGTAATTATTAAATATACATAAAAATGCATTTCATACAGAAAAATCTGCACTATAACCTACTTCAAATGGCACAATAAGTTCATTCCTGTTTCTTATTAGATTAAACTAAACACGCACAAGTTTCTAAATAACAATGCCAAAACATTTAATTATCTAATTCTTACTGGGAAATTATATCAAGCACAATATATAAGACAGCTACAACATTAGCCATACTATATTTTCATGATCAATAAACCACGAGACCCTTCACTGCTGGATAATGAGTCAAATCTCGGATTGCTGAGTGTTACAATACATTAATTCCCCTTTTCACGTTTAATATTTACAAAGGACCAGATTAATTAACTCATGAGGATTAAAGAGACCTTTTAGATGACAATCTCACAGCTGTAGCTTGAATCAATTTTTGACCATTGAAATCAATTGTTGCCCACCTACACCTGTGAAACCTCTTTCCATTAAAAAT